>MVJL01009785.1:0-164891 GCA_002156465.1 Macrocentrus cingulum
AAAAAAAAAAAAAAAAAAAAAAAAAAAAAAAAATTATTTTGACCTAATAAATAACGAAAAAAAAATCCCATAGTGTGAAAAAAATGTGCTCAAGTTAAAATACTAATTTTCAAAATGATTTTTTAAACATTTCTAATAAAATTATCGTGATAAAAAAATTGAAATACCATTGAAAAATATACGTTGCATATGATGAATATATTGTTAAAGGACTCGAGCCATAAATACAGCAATATCGTGGAAGATTTAATGGCGCAAACTGTCGCGACGATCACGCGGCGCAGATGTGGGCCGGAAGGGTAACTATACTGCAGCTGTTGGTTATCACTGTGCGCACCTCCTGCAACTTACGACCTCTATACGCGCGTTCCACGTAAAAGTGAGCGAGATTTCCGAGCCTGATTGCTCCTGGCTAGTGCATTATAGAGGGCATGCGATGGCTTATTATCCAGCTCATTTATTACATGGCCTCTCCTACTTTATACCGACATCAGGCAGCACACACTACAAAATTCGCCCATCCCAGCAACAAATTCAGCCCCATATATATTTATTATGATTGTCATTTTTTTGGCAAAACCCGTCCGCGATATAAACGCACACGTGTCTCGAGAGATTTCACATGGAATCTCTATAGGGCGTCTCTTCGATTGATATATGCGATTATAACCCAGCGTGCATCCACACCGAACAATTATACGTATGATAGATGTTACACGTAAAATGATTTGTTAAACGTCGTTGGAATAAGTTGCGACAGCCTTGAAAATGCTTGCACTGCGCGCGCGAGAATTTGCACGAGCGATTTATAAAGCGTGCACTCGCCACTTAATATATAAATGAAAAACTAGAAATAAAATTATAATCGTCGTGATTAGTTGATCTTTGTAAACACGGAGAAAAAATGTAAAATTTCAAAGTGGTAAGTGTTAAAAAAAAAAAACTTCTCGAGTGAATATCTTGGAAAATATGCGAGCTAAGAAATTTTCTTATAATTACTTTTTTATAGAGAATTTTAAAAACTACAAAAAATATCTCTTGATAAATTTTCGTAGATTTAATAATTCGCGAGATATTTTCAAAAAATCGAGATCACTTCCAAATAAGAGAGTATTTATGGCAAAGGTTCAAAAACATCCCTCACATTTTTTTTGACTTGTATGCTAACAGGGCGCCGGAACCTGAATTTTTTCTCAGATCTACACATGTCACTCTGACGATTTATAATTCCCAAAAAGCCCACACTTTTATAAAACATTGGGAAATACTTCCTACATACATAAACCCATGTATATAGCATGCATACATACTGAGACATGTTCCGGTTTTTTTTTTCGTATATATATATACATTTTAAATGGTGTATCCTAATTAGTTGAACATGGCCAGAGAATTTTATTGCACAGCTGCACTGGTAAAAAAAATGTTTTTAAGATTTTTTTTTTCTTCTTCAACTCGAGTTAATTAATTATCCAAAAAAAATCTTAAAATAAAATAGATATCAAAACACATTCAACCGTTTTTCCATATATCTGTTAGAAATAATTTTTTCAAAGAAATTTAAATCTAAAAAAAAATAATAACTCATTAATGGGATAAAAAAAAGTTTGAAACGACAGGAAATAAAAATAAATAAAGGCGCCAGTAAAGTTAAAACCAATCAATCAATGCGGCCGATGTTGGGCCACACCCAGAAGACCATCATGTATAATGTCAAATAAATGTCTCCCTATATATTAACCATCCACTAGACTATGCATCGCGTCCACATGGACCCTCCTCACTTGCTAATAGTGACTTATACTCTTACAAGAAACTAAAAGAGCCATCAGAAGCAGCAACGAGCTGGTCAGTGTTTAAGGGGCCAGAGTTGACTGTCTGCAGTGTTCTAATTTCACTCGTAAATAATTAACAAAGGGCTTCAGAACATGTGTCGGGAGCGTCTGGCATGTGTTGCACCAGTGACAATCGCCACGGGACACTCTGGCTAACGCGGGAATTCCGAAAATGAAAATTACTGCCGCTGGATGAGTCGTCGTCCTGGTATTTTCTTATCTGGCAAAAAAATCCGAAAAGCGAGATTATAGATTTTAGGGATTAAATGCGCAACTGATCGCAGATACTATTGTCATCTGTGAGAGTTTTAGTCGGTAATTATATTTTAAACAAAAAAAAAAAAAGAATTTTTCCTCAAGGTCTGTCTTGTGGTATTTAAACTGAAATATTTACTAAATTTTGCTATACTATAAGTATTCTGATGGACTGAAAAAGATTTTAAAATTTGATATTTCGAGAATTTTCGGTTAATTGAGAATTGTCATTGAAATCGAAAATTTTCATCGGTGACTGTACCTCCCATCTATCTTTAAGACAAATTTGGATTTTGTCTCAGAGTATTTTTTGCATTCGGAGAATATACGCGTGCCACAGAGGTTGCGGATTTTGTAATTATAGCGTTCACTTGGCACTGAACCGTAAATTTGCTCTCAACCGCGGATAAAACGAATTTGCAGAAAATTTGTCACGCGGGTTAGCTCGCGACTTCTTAGGCTTTTCTAATGGTTCGTCAGTCTATCCAACAATTTATCGGGTATTCATCTTGCCAAGCCTAATAAATTTTCGAAATAAGCAAAAAAATTTTAACCTATATAAATAGTCTTACAAAGTTTTTTCAATTCAAAAGTTAAAATTAAAAAAAAATTCTTTTTTCACTCAAAGACACCAACAAAATGTTTTGCAAACTCGTAAACTCGTTGGCCATTTTACCCCCCTATATATGAAATATAGTGTTTAATGTTTTACCCCGTGACAATATTCTTCTCAAAATTACTTTAGGGTCTAAAAAAAAATCCAAATTCATGAGAAATAGTCATAAAATATAGAGTTAAATGCTTTCTCCGGCTATAATATTTTTCTGATAGCTACTTGAGAGTCTTAAAAACACTTGAAAAAATTTGCAACCCCCTTAGCGTCGTTTTAAGACCATCGGCCACCCGATAAACCCCAAATTCATGGGGAATACTCATGTAATATAGTGTAAAATGTTTTGTTTCACGATAATATTTTTTCTAGAGCTAATTTAAAGATCCAAAAAAATCAACAACCCTCTGGCGTCGTTTGAAGACTATCAACCACGAAAAAACTTTATAAAATAATTTTCTCGCCAATAAGCAAAGCGAGCGTGTACATGTTACTCGCGTAATAAATAGAAGAAAAAAAATGAAATTTTCAATGAAAAACCTCGACAATATTTCTTCCAAAGTATCTTGTGTCATCTTTCACAAATAATTGGCCACACGTAGAGGGCAAATAAAATTCAACTAAGCATCCAGAGTGTATGACATCAGATTTGAAGAAGAAAAATGAAATTGACTGGCGACTCACAACGGAAATGTCCCTCGTAAACTACTAATTACCATAAACCACGAGAGAACCCTACACGTGTTACGAATTCAGAGGAATCACTAGTCGGCACGTTTGTATTACCTCAGGGAAAAGCCATCTCAGACACACACACACACAGGCGCGCGCGAAACCCACTTGAAAATGCTCCCTCATGAATTTCATCTAATTGACATTTGCTCAAGGCTATATTTATTATACGTAAAAAACAAATTCTAAAACCATAAGATATAACTGAGAAATAATTAAATTAATCAGAAAAGGCCAGAGTTAAAAATTAAAAACTCGAGTGTTGAATAAAAATCGGTTGACAGCGGGGTCATGCAAATATAGAGCCGTGTAAATGAGCAGCGCGAAATCGGTTCAGAGCCGCCCTGCTGGGGGACAACACGCCCACGTCGAGCGAATGAAGGTGCAGGATATAACCCCCTCGACATAGTGCACAAACCAAACGCGCAAAACTGACTGCGCGCCCGAGAGAATGAGAAGGTGGTACAGAGGAGACATTCGTCTCGCATTAGCATATACATGCAGCCAAGAACGTTGTATGGGGCCCTCTTCTTCTCGATACTGTTCCTTCCTTCCTTCCTTTATTTTTGCTTTATTCCCCCCGACACTGAGTGCCATTGGACGAGTGAATGTTTTCTCTCCGGGAGTTATTTGAAAAATTACTTCCTGTGTGTATGGTGTGTCAGAGGGGATTTTGAATTAATTCCCGCGACTACATCGGATTAATCGTTTTAAATAGGTGGGAAAAATAGTTGAATTGTTGGGGTAAACTGCTGAAGCAGATATAGTTAAATACTCTTCGTAATTAATTTTAATTAAGATTACTCAATTATAAGTATACGCTGTCAAGAACGGTGAAAATTTTTCTGTTTATTTAAATAACTCAATAAGTATTTGCATTGGGAAATTTTTCGTCTAAACCTTTTTTATCGAATATTTTATGAGCTACAAAAAAGGTTCAGGGTAAAAAGTTGAAAAACTTTACTGTTTTCAAGATATTTAGCTGATAAAACTATTCTGAATTTAAATAATTTTTTTTCAAGTTAAAATAATCATTTTTAAAAATAAATTACTCGAGAAATATCACAGTGAAAATTTTGTTATCAATTATTTGTTTAATAGAGGGTGTTTTGAGCTACAAAAAGGCTTCAAAGTAATAATATGTCAGAAGACACTTTATTACCAAGATATATACGAAAAAAAAAATACTAAAAAAAATCCAACATTATCTCATTCACTCTCGTTCCTCTTAATTAAACAAATGTGACACGATTATGTATCTCTAAAGTGCCTGTAAAATACCAAAACTAACGAAAAAAACAAAAACCAACTAACCACCAGAAAAACCTCTCAAAAATCCTGATAAGCAAAGTCAAATCTAATCTCGCGTCGAAAAAAATTCGAGACGAAAAATTTCACTCATATCTAACGAACACCACACTAATGTTTGTTAATTTAAATGCCTCGGAGAAAAAAAAAAAAAAGTTATTTGTCAAGAAAGGAAAAGGACGAGGGGCCAAGAAGAAAGGATGGACGCGTGTGCTAGTGGTTGGAGCGGATATGATAAACCATCGGATAACGATCGTATGCCAAAGTCAAAGGAAAGGAAGAGAGCGAGCAAAGCAGGCAGAGCAAAGGGCTAAAACGAGTCAGCCAAATTAAATCCTCGGGACGTCGAATCTCGGCGTTGCGGCTCCAGAAATAAAACGAATTAAAAAAAAAATAAGAACTTTACGAGGGTTCATTGAGTGGGGTATATTCTCGACTATATGAAAGAGAGGTTACCAGAGAGAAAGAGAGTAACCCGAGAGTCGAAAAAATAAGAATTATTTCTGCTAAATTTGCTATAAATACCAATTTCAATCCATTGAAACATTTTGAAATATTTTTTAAACCTTTTAAACTCTGTCTAAAAGATACTCAACTCCTGATTCCAACATTTTTTTGATAGGTTTTGCTACAAAATCGGACAGCTAAGTACTATGAGACTCTGAGCTGCATCAAATAATTTTTTTAACTTGGGAAGAAAAAAAGCCAGAGGAATATACCAGCACACAAACCGTCGGTCCCACGAGCGGAATTTACTCCTCGCGGTGAAGCCTGACTCTTGATGGCGCTGGGCCGTGCACACAGTGAATGAGCAAGAAGAGCGCATACGAGTCAGCGGCCCAAGTAGACAAGGGTTAAAATCCCGGAAAAACAAATCAACTGCAAGTTATTATTCACCCTAAACTTTCAAATATTCTACAACGATTCCCCAAAATTTTTCTTGGAGGACGTTTCTACACACTGTAGAAAAACGAATCCGGTGACAGATATTTTTTTAATTGATATAAATGAATTTTCTATTTTTTAGGGGTGTCCCACCAGGCCTGGAATTCAATAATTTATTAATTATGTAAATAAATACTTAAAAATGATTGGAGGACCTATCCACACGGTGTGGACAGTCCAATATGGAAGCAGATATTTTTTTATAGTGATTTTAATTGATTTTCTATTTTTTAGGGATGTTCCACCCGCGTGGAATTAATTTCTTCGTGTTATTGCTAGAGCGTGAATCTTTCCGATGAATCTACTGACTATTTCGTATCAAGAAGTTCAAAATACTTCGAATGGCATAAGTAGGATCAATTTTTCTTTTATTCTCGGTCAGTTAGGGGTGTTCCACCCGCGTGGAATTTTGAAAATTTATTAATTATGAAAATAAATAGTTGAAAATGATTGGAGGGCCTATCCACACGCTGTGGACAGTCGAATATGGAAGCAGATATTTTTTATATTGATTTTAATTGATTTTCCATTTTTTAGGGGTGTTCCACCCGCGTGGAATTTTGATAATTTATTAATTAGGTAAATAAATAGTTGAAAATGATTGGAGGGCCTATCCACACGCTGTGGACAGTCGAATATGGAAGCAGATATTTTTTATATTGATTTTAATTGATTTTCCATTTTTTAGGGGTGTTCCACCCGCGTGGAATTTTGATAATTTATTAATTAGGTAAATAAATAGTTGAAAATGATTGGAGGACCTATCCACACGCTGTGGACAGTCGAATATGGAAGCAGATATTTTTTATATTGATTTTAATTGATTTTCAATTTTTTAGGGGTGTTCCACCCGCGTGGAATTTTGAAAATTTATTAATTAGGTAAATAAATAGTTGAAAATGATTGGAGGGCCTATCCACACGCTGTGGACAGTCGAATATGGAAGCAGATATTTTTTATAACGTGGAATTTTGATAATTTATTAATTAGGTAAATAAATAGTTGAAAATGATTGGAGGGCCTATCCACACGCTGTGGACAGTCGAATATGGAAGCAGAATTTTTTTATATTGATTTTAATTGATTTTCTATTTTTTAGGGGTGTTCTACCCGCGTGGAATTAATTTCTTCGTGTTATCGCTTGTGCGTGAATCTTTCCGATGAATCTACTGACTATTTCGTATCAAGAAGTTCAGAATACTTCGAATGGCATAAGTAGGATCAATTATGTTATCGCTTGTGCGTGAATCTTTCCGATGAATCTACTGACTATTTCGTATCAAGAAGTTCAGAATACTTCGAATGGCATAAGTAGGATCAATTTTTGTTTTATTATCGGTCAGTTAGGGGTGTTCCACCCGCGTGGAATTTTGAAAATTTATTAATTATGAAAATAAATAGTTGAAAATGATTGGAATTTTATTATCGGTCAGTTAGGGGTGTTCCACCCGCGTGGAATTTTGAAAATTTATTAATTATGAAAATAAATAGTTGAAAATGATTGGAGGACCTATCCACACGCTGTGGACAGTCGAATATGGAAGCAGATATTTTTTATATTGATTTTAATTGATTTTCCATTTTTTAGGGGTGTTCTACCCAGCTGTGGACAGTCGAATATGGAAGCAGATATTTTTTATATTGATTTTAATTGATTTTCCATTTTTTAGGGGTGTTCTACCCGCGCGGAATTTTGAAAATTTATTAATTATGTCAGTAAATACCTAAAAACGATCGGAGGACGTTTCTACACACTGTAGAAATACGAATCCGGTGGCAGATATTTTTATATTGATTTAAATGATTTTTCTATTTTTTAGGGGTGTTCAAGTCAACTGTTTAACGTATAAGTACATAAAAAATTATCTAAAAAACGATTTAACTGATAAAAAAAACTGTTCAAAAAAATGTTTTACGTTCAAATAAAAATTTTATAAATTGTACTTTGTGAAGTTTACAGCTGGGTTGGGTTTTAAAACCATTTTGACAGAGTTGGAAACGATGGGCTGTCCGATAATTCGATAAAAAAATCATTATCCACGATAAAAAAGTGAAATAAGATTTTTTAAAATATCTATCATACGTCGTGAGTATAAATAAACGTAATAATTCAAAGTATTCAAGTAATCTGTCACACAGATCCAAAAGAATATCTTGACTTTGACACATGAAAATTCATTAATAGGACGATATACGAAAATCCCATGGAGCGATACTCCCACGCTGGATAAATTTATGCGCCGGCAAACGAAGGCAAAGAACAGTGAGCACCTGAGTCCCAGGCTTTTGACAACAATTTCCACTTAATGTCGACGGGTGACAACACATAAAGGACTAAAGAACTCGCGCGCGGACACTGTAGACTTTTTTTCCGCGCTATGGCGCTCGTTATTTACTCGCAAACAAGCTTGAAAATAAAATTAGAAAACTGAAAGCCAGGCGCAAAGGGTATATATCCAGAAAAAAACGAAAAAAAAAAACACCGATTAGATATTGAATAAATAATCTCAAGGATCGCGCGCGTCGTTGAGCACATCAGAGACTGATAATGACGCAAGGGCAGTAAAAAAAAAACTGACGCAAAGTGAGAGAAATCTTGGAGTTGATTAGTCCGGTTTAGAGGCTGAATGGGCGCCGCCATTGACAAAATTATATTCGGGGAGCGGCTATCAGATCTTTAGATCGCTGAATTAATAAACGGGAATGGAAATAAAGCCCCGGGAGTGGATATAGCGTGTGAAGCGATCATCGGCGGAGACAGTGGTTACAGTTATTTGAACAAAAAAAAAAAGGGAAAAACCTGAGTGTATCATCGTCAAGTGCTCTCTCGTGAAACACGTCTGGATACTCGATGACATGTTGAGCTCATTCACACCTCCGCCCTCTTTTCAAAGTGCTTTTTCTCCCCTCGGCCGCGTCGTGATCTCTTCCGGGCGCTTCTCCCTTCGAAATTATGTCCCGTCTCGTTCCAACAAATCATGACAGAGCCTGAGAGACGCTATGATAAATCCCCGCAGCGGTGAAAAATCACGCCGAAGTCCTCTTGTCAAAATGTTTGGATGCCGCGCAGTAAGATTTGACAATTAGAACTAACGATCGAATTAATGAAGCCCAAGTGCTAAATTTATATTTAACTAGTCAATTATATATTTCTAGCCTCTGCTTAGTCATGTGAGAATTTATTTTTGTTTGTTTATCAATATTCCAGAATTTAGAAAAATTTTTAAATTAATTTTTCGCAAATATTTGACGGTTGATAAACTCTGTCAAGTAGTACATAAGTAATACATGTCTGACCACATAAGAATAGTGCAAAATATTACTGCCATTGACACGACAAAAATTTTATAAAAATATTAAATAGAAAAAAAAAAATGTTTGAGTAAAAAATTTTGAATTTTTTTAAGGGAAAGTTGAATTTTACTGTACTGAAGAAATTTTTTACAGTGTTTCTTTATCGGAACTTCAAATAGATAATTTTTTTTTTTGGCAAGTGTATAGGGTCTAAAAAGGGATCTCATGACAATTCTGTGAGGATATTTTAGCGACGGGCGCGCGTCGCATGATTAATCTAGGCTGCGCCTAATTCCAAGGACAAAAACGGCCAACAAAGCGCGAGTGCGTAGCACACAGGGTGAGTAGGTGGAGCAGCATAGGACCACCCAGTCTGTGTCAACGTAGCGCGTGGGTGCCTTGTTGCCCCCCTGACTGCTCACTCTCTCTCTCTCTCCCTCGACTCCCACGTGATGCTCCCAAAAATCACCATTAGCCCGCGCTATCAAGACAGGAAGTGCGGCTCATCATTAATACCCTGTCTGGCATCATCAAACTTGTCAACCCGTCTCGAATTTCTCCAGAAAAATACAAGAAAAACATTTTTCAAATGTTAAAAAAAAATATGAAATTCCTGCGACCATTTGAAATAAATTTTTTATCGACGGAAAAATATTTTTAACGACGATCAAAATTTTAGAAATGATGACGAGAAAATTTGTTTAGATGTGAAATAAAAATTTTTCAAGTCTGAAGGACGATGATCTTCAAGTTATATTGCCACTCTCGTAAATCATCCGAAATACGTCATAAAATAATTTTTGCTGAAGAAGAAAAATATGAGGACGAGGTCACTTTTAGAAAATTTCATACAAATTCAAAACATAAAAATTACTGCCATCAACAATAGAATGTTTTCATCCATAATATATCAAAAGAAAAATTTTTCAACCGACATATAAACAATTATTATCTAACACTGAAAACCTAAAGTGACCTTAAGCCGACAATACACAAGAAAAATTGAAAATTTTGTCGTAGGAAAAAAAAATACCGTTTCCCACACATTTGTTCCACTCTTTCTTTTTTTTTATCTTCGAATGTCCCTGTGTTTTAATCTTTTCGGGCTGTACTTTATGGAGCCATATAAAACGGTTTTCAAGTGTTTTCATCCACGAGGAAATCTATACGGTCCAACCCCCCAGGTCAAAAAGGTTCTGCAAGATACAGATCTGGTCGATTGTAACGATCGTTTAACGTCTCGCCCCAAATGGCGCCATCAGGGTCGTGCGCAGATATTTTTGGTTTTTAGTCATCAACGGGGGAAACACTTAAAAATTAGTCGAGGAACTAAAAAAGAAGAAGAAAGGAAAAAACAAGATATAAACACGAAATATATTGCGTCTGTCGACGCTTGACCGCGGAAGATGACGCAGATTTTGAGGTTAGATGCGGACATGCTTCCCATCAATATAGGACGTACTAGAGTCACTTAGAAAACATTTATCAGACTTTTTGTTATTTTTTTGTAGGGGCTAATGTGCTTCATTTTTTGCATATGGAAATGGCGTATCATGACTTTCGGATATGTGAGAGAAAAACACTAACGAAAGGAGATAAGCAACGACTGGGAATGGATCAGCTGAGAAGCCGAGTGCCTCGTTAACGCAAGCCACCCGTGTGCGATAACCATCGGCTAATCTTTAAATAGAAGGAAAAGAACTGATAGTATATGGCAACATAAAATGCGGAGGAAAGAGGCGAATAAATGTATTGGGTGTAGCGTATAAATGGAAAAGAAGATATTAAATAAATAAAGAAGAATTCAACGCGCATCCAACACGGTTACTGTACGGTAATCATCAGAAAAATACAGTAAAATTATTTTTAAATTTGAAAAAAATATATTTCAGACATTTAAAAAAATCTGAAACTAAAAAAAAAATGTTTCCAATAATTTTTATAATGAATAACATTTTTTTAAGTAAAAATTTCATCGATTTTCATATTTTTGGATATATTTTAGACTTTTAAAAAAATTAATTCAATTGAAAATTTACATTTTTTATGAGAAAAAAATTATTTTCTCAGAGTTAGTAAGAAAAAATAAACGTAGAATACATTTTTCTATCATTTGACTAAAAAAAAAAACAACAATTTATAAATATATACCACTTTTTTTTACAGAATTTCAAGTTGAGGAAACACACCGCGTCGGCTGATTGTCCGTCTGCCTATCCGGCGTGTATAGGCAACGCCGACGTTTTTTTTTTCCCTCGTTTAATTTATCGCCCTTGTCTATCGCCTTACATTTGCGCTACGATCCCATCAAAATTTATACGGACGTGTGCGTGATATGGCTCTGCTCACTACTGCACAGTATACATACGTTTGAGAAAGGCACACAACATCAGATTAAAATCTCGTCGGTTAACAAATTTTAATTGTGGATTTCAATTGCGAGTGTATAATAGTAAGTGTGCGGGCTATAGATGCGCACATACATATGGCAGTCGTTGTCAAAAGTATAAGAGAAGTTGCTCCGGTCTTTCCACGCTTATGATGCATGACGTCGCGTCGCGCTCGCGCAATTAGGACCTAAGCTCGATTTAGACTGACACTTCCATGCGGCTATAAATGAGCGAGTGCCACGGTGTTGACACTGAAATATTAATGAGGCATCGCAAATTCATCAACCGATAACACTTCCAAAACTCGTATTCCACACACTTTGCTCAAACAACCATCAACGAGAAGAAAAAAAACCTCCCTCTCATGAAATTTTTCCTCAATTCATATTTTATCACGAGGTATGCGATTAAAAAATCTATAGTAATTACAAGAAACAAACGAAGAGTAGTAGATCGACAATGAGAGACATTGCATTCAACGGTGCAATTACCGGGTAATAAAAAAGAATTATTAGGTCTTCATAAATCTTTTCCCCATAGTGCGATGGCAAGCACTTAATTACAATAAAATAAATTAAACAAGCAAGATAAAAATGTATAACATAAGCGGATTGCTATCTATTGTAAATACATTCAAGAATATATGGAATCTAACTCGACCGATCATGTCATACACAAGTGTACAAACTTTGAAGAACAAAGAGGGTCACATTAACCAGGGAATAATAAATGAAAAAAGGAAAAAATAGAAAAATATATACATATACGGGCAGAGAAGACATTCTCGCGTGGGCACAACGCTTGTTCGCGCCGTGGCCTCGCTAATTAGCCATCAAGACCGATGACTATCTGTCCAGCCACATGTCCCCTCGAAGTGTTGTGAGCCCCAAACATCCGGTTTGACTCCCCTTCCGCCATACAACTCTACGCCGAGACGCAGAGGATTCAAAGAAACTTACAACATGTGTTCTTGCAAGTGAATCGCGCTCGAAGTTTCCATTTTTCACGTGTGAATTAAGTTTTATTAATAATACACACACACACACACACACATACGTGCAGCATACATTATCATGCAAATAGAAACAAGGAATTGTGAGGAAAACGTCAGCGCAATTAGCAAAACAACAATGTCATTATGGAAATTTTTCTTCTTCACTCATCGCATCAGATGAGTTTATTCTCCAAGTTTTATCATATGGATTTTACATCTAATATTCCGTCAATATATCTGATCGTGGATAAATGCGGAATTCTTGTCATAATGTGTGATACATTGGCAGGGTGAAAAATCGCGTGTTGATTTTCAACAAAGATACTTTGTTATGTTACTTTATTGTTGTATCACGTTTTGGGACGCACGGGGAAAGTAGTATAGGCCATTGTTTTCAAATGCATATACATTCAATTTCTCATCTCTTTTTCTTCCGTTCACACTATACCAACACTGCACGCGTGTGGAAACTTAACCTCACTTTTTTTCCATCGAAGAAATTCATTTGAATACGCAATTATTTTCTTCCGGTTTTCTTGTCCGTCGCTTCACTATTATAAATTGGTCCAAAGATTGTTCTATCTAGTGGAATTTTCACTCGAGTGTATAATTGCGCACGCGTAAACTATATATGAGTAGACATCTTGTAATCTCTTGTCGAATGAGAGACTCTTGGTCACTCGGACCGATTTTTCGCGGGCGGGATTTCTCTATAGCTAAATAACGGAAGAAAAAAATATTCCAGGGTTGCTTTTTAATGCTGTATGTCATGGGATATGTTATATTGAAGAGGAAGCAAAAAAGACAGGAGCGATGCCGGCGCAAGATGACGCCCCACTGGCGCCTCGACAACCCCAAAATTCCACACCAGTCCCGGCTGCTCTGAATCCCATAAAATCTATCCTTCGCGTTCCTATATACTGTCCCTCGGGGAAAAATCTCAAAATTTGTGTGACGCGTCAGTCAGTGTCTTTGGTAATTTATATCACGGAAAACCAACAAAAAGACAAAAACTAATTTACCTCCCTCAGAGATTTTTCGTAAATAAATTTCATTTGAAAAAATTTCTCCGCATTTAATTTAAAAAAAAAAAAAAAACTAAATGAAATCGAAAAATTTTACAATGTCTCTATACAATATACCAAGCGTATATCAGTAATAAAGGCCTATATTGGTAATAATAAAAAAAAAAAAAAGAAGAAACAAAGAAAGCAAGAAAAACAAGCGAAAATTAATTAATAATCGAAATAGCTGGGAGGGAGCGAAAAGAAATGGTATTTGCGACAGGGTAATAAGAAGACAATTACGCGAGGTAAATGGAAGCACAGGTGAATAATGGTGGTGTAGTATGAGGTGAGGATTGGAGATGCCTAAGGGCTTTCGCGCGTTCGGATATAAGATTCCAATTTGCCGGACGATGCTTGGCCAGTAGGAAATACACCCGAGTCCCGGGGGTTTGGCCTCGTGAAAATGACTGCGGGATAATAACACGCATAAATCAGAGTAGTTAATATTCGGGGGCGTATTAGTAGGAGGTGTACATCGCCATCATATACGGACATATATTTAAGATACTCATATATTTATTTAGGTGGTACACATATAAGCCACCTGCCCGAGGCGTATCCCGCGCGCGCACCTAGTCACTTACTAATATACTGTACACTCGCTCGGGTTGACCGCGAGGGAAATAATACTAATGCAGGATCAGTAGATCATTCCTGCGGTCCAGAGAGGTATCCGCCTCCTTGTTAGCGAGTTTACTTAGTCCTTCGGGTGCTTCCAAGCTCATGCGTTACGCCCGCTAATAGCCAGCCGCTAACCAACTACCGTACATCCGTCCACAATGAGCTCTTACCACCCCCGACACCACTGTTGCCCTTAATAACAATCATTATGCACGAGAAATCTTGCAAAAATTCCAATTCCGCAATGAAACGATCTAAAAACACCTCAAAAACTGATAATAAAAAAAATTGTTGACTCCTTTGATTTAGATTTTTACTCAGTATTCACCTACAAATATATTTAAAACTCGTGTACTATTCAAAAAATTCGAAACTCGATAAAATCTTTAAAAAATGTAACTGTAAACTGAATTTTTTTCCAGACAAAAACATAAACCAGTTTTTTTACGATGTACAAAATAAACTCAAAAACGGTTACAAGGTGATGAGTTGCACAGGTATAGGAGAGACAAGGTGGGCGGTCCTGCACTCTTTAAATCACTCCACACAGCCACCGTCGATTAGGTACATTAATCATCGGAATCGTTTATTTGTTTGTTTAGAGCTAGTAATTAGAATCTGATATTGATCCTCGAAAAAAAGGAAAAAAATGGAATAATTGCCTGAACGGATAGCGCCAGAAGAATGCGAATAAACATATCGATCATGTTTGTAAGGAGGAACAAAAGGGCTGACGTTAAAAGTGTGCAGACAAGTGCATGAAAGTGAACAAAACATTGCGGACTGCGACGCGCACCTGGTGTTTCTCGAAAAAGTCACGACTCTTGATCCACCTTAATCACCATGCCCGACGCGTTCTCATATGAGGTATAATGGACACACACACGTCGCACGTCCCCTCGCGGGCACATCCAGGTGAGACAGCCCTAGTCATACTTCAAAGGTGAATAACAAAAAAAAGAAAACGAAATACACATTCATGATGTCAACTTGCCCATGCCTTTGGTCACGTAGACCACGTGGCGATCGTCATGCGGGCTCATAAAATGACTGAGTAATCTGTCAATAGAGGCTACTAATTGTGAATTCCTGACAATACTACCTATATCTTTGTTTTGTGACAAATCACGGGACAATCGACATGGCAACAGTATATTTTTTCTGCTCGTGCTGCTTTTGTTGTCTATTTTTTTTTATTGTCATGTTGATTTTCCGGGTTTTTGTGCGTGTGTGTGTGTGTGTGTGTTATGGAGAATATGCCAAGGATATACGAAAGGGGAAATATGTATCTCATTAATTAGTTTCACTGTTGAATTAATTATCATCAGAGTAATTGGCCAGTCGTACACCACACATTTTCCGCGCCTTCTCAATATTCTAATTTTATCCAATTCTTCCTTCCAATTTATTCCTGCATATTAATTGACAGGCTGCTGTAGACTTTTGATAAAAAATAGTTTTACCCTGAAAAGATTTTTTATTTATCCTATTTTTTTCAATTCACTAATTTATCAAAAAAAAAAAACAACAACAAAATATTTCCAAAAACCTTTAAAAAAACTCATGAAAAATTGTTTTAACCAACTAAAATTCCAAGCCAGGGTCTGGGAAAAATTCGAGCAGCTATTTCGATTTTTTCCTCATTGAAAAAAAAATCTAGTCCACGGGGGTGAATTTTATTCAACTTGTCCATAAACGAGCAAAGCGAAACAGGAGGTATACGAGAACGAAAAAAAAAAAAAAATCCAACAGTGCATCAGAGAGCTAGTTCGCAATTTTAGCGAGGTCATGTTCGTTAAAAAAAACAAGCGCGGAAAGCGCGACGGGTGAGGGGTGGTTTTTACGAATAAGGGTGATATACATACATAGGCGAGCGATGCGGAAGCAGTGCGTATATCGTGACAATGTTATTCACAAACACATGGGCTCAGCCAATTTATCCCAAGGGATGAAGCCAACGGCATACCAAACTGCGAGGGGATGAGGCTACCTTGTCCAGTAGAATGAATTCAGTAGGAAGCCCCATGCGGTTGGATAGTTGCAACCCGCATCGGATCCATGTCCACATTCACTCTGCCTGTCTCGCATCCAAGTAATATCTACATACATAAATATCCCACATAACCACCCAATAAATAATTCCAAGTGGCAAAATGACTTTTAGTCGTTGTCAAATTGACATTCCAATTGGATCCGGACTCTCTTGCAAGTAAATCAAGGACACTTCTCGTCGAAAAAAAATTGTTTCAACCTGATACTCATACCCGCGCGAATCTGAGCACGAATAATTCTTATTTTTCGATTGCGGTATTGGAGGAGGCAGAGCGGCAACAAGAATGCCTGATTGCCACCGGAGCCATTGGGGATTTATTGACCTGTCATCACAGGACCAGCCCTCGAAAACGGCAAATTTGCCACACCGCAGGTGTCAAAGTCCATGTGCCACGTCCGCAGACGCAATAACAATGCCTCCACACGTATCGGGGGGAGGGTATAATACCTATCTCTCGTTGCCACTTGAAGCCACACGGGCCCATAATTATCTCGCCCAGTGGCTCATTATAACGTGACAGCATGTGTGCCTCGACGAACACGTTAGAAATTATCGATTTAATAGTATTAAGCTTTCAGAAATGCACCGATTAACGGCTACTGGGAAAATATGCCAGTAGAAATTCGCAACAAGTAAAAAATCTACTTATAAATCTATATCACTTACCTTGAGCCGGGTGAGTCGAGGTTCCTCCACAGCTAGCTTGGCCAAGGCTTGGTAGTCGCCCTGAGCAGCTCTAACCAGCCATTCTCGTGATTTTCCATCCAGTTGCTGAAAAAAAAATAAAAAATATTAACACAAAATTCCGTATATTAATTTATAAAGATAATACTAACCGAAGCCACTGAAGCACGATCATCCTCTTCCGCACCCTGGAAGATAAAGAAAAATAAAAACGATGTGAGATAAGAATATATCAAGTTTGCATAATATGAAAAGGCTATAATTAAATCATTAATATCAATCGAAAGGAGTAAACCAAGTGTGTTATCAATCGCCAGCATATGCTAACTAATAAGTAATTTAGATAAAACGATAGTAACAAAAGAGGGTGGCAATCACTGTAACGTTTCAGATATGGCTGTGTGTAAAGTTGCTTTTAGACAAGATATAACCAAACTGTTGGGCTATTATAACGCTTCCAAACGGGCCAGCATAATGACGTGGTTATCTGATAAGCGTATGGGGCGAGGTTAATCGTAATACCATCGTGATGCTTTTGCCAACCTGTCGCTCTTTGTGTGGGTATGCTCGTGAATAAGGCTCAAGGGAAGATTGGAAGAGAGTGGAGAATGACGAAAATAGGGGTGCAGTGCGTGAGGATGAAAATGAAGAGGATTCTCAGCCAGCACTTGGCGCCGTCACTCGTGCGCATTGTGGCTCGGTAATTAATATTTTAATTGAGATCACCGGAAATTAATTAACGCTACAGATTAAATCCTTCAAGGGGGCGTTTCTTGATCGATCGACTAAATATTCTGACACGTTGCTCATTGTCCGAAGAAACTGAATTATGACAAAAATTCTGCCCCTTTGAAATTTCATTTTAATTTTATTTAATAAATCGATTAATCAAATAAGCATTGAGTATGGGGCAATAACTGAAAAAACAAAATTATAAAAAAAAAAAAATTTTTTTCATGTTGTATACCTATATGAAATGAAACAACGAATTTTTAAATTTGTAAACATGACAACAATACGGCACTTTTAGAGGTTAGTTGAATATATACAAGTGCTAACAAAAAAGTCCTTGACTGCTCTTCTAACTCGAGAGCTACTCGGGCAGTAATGCCGCGCACGCGTTGGACGAGTTTTGACAGCACTCGAGCTAAAGGAGTTGAACATGGGGCAAGTGGAGAAAAGGCAAATTATTCATCGTGTGTGGATATACAAGAGTGAGTTTTTTGGTAAGTATGATGTGGCTTGTACTTGAGATCTTGAGGGCTGTTTTAATAAGCAGCCGCAATGCATGCACGTGTCATTTAGAAATAATGCGGGATCACGTGGCGTACAGATGAAACAGCGCATCACGCACGAGAATTCAACGCTGTCGTATATATATAATAATATGCTCTGTGTATCGAAGAGGGATTTTAACCAAGAACATACATACAACATTGAGAGTGCGAACGAGAAGCAAAACATGTTATGGCACGAGCTGCCTCGAGTGCTCTCTGGAATTAGCTTTATTATAACCTGGGGGCCATCTATACCCACCCATAATTGCAAGTGAGCACCAGGCAAGTCAAATTTTGTACAAACATCCTCACAGCTTACTTATACAATCATCCTGAGAAAAAAAATTCACTTGAATAATTTTTTTTCAAGACTTCTGGCTTAAAAAAAAATTTTTAACGAGTGAAAAAAATATATATCTGTAATGAAAATAGAGATTTTCATATTTAAATAAAACTAATATACGATTTTCCTTGATTTTTCAGGGTTTTTCCTCGGGAACCATCGGAAAACTATTATATAATCAATAAAATCAAAGCAGTAAACTGATGACTGTGAGTAAATACAGGGAGGGAGGTTGAAAATATTCAAGGCAGCATGCGAAGCGCCTGATTAATTTCCAAAATGAATTATCCGGGGTGAAGAAGGTGCAAGAACAAAGACAGAGGGGGGAAGAACAAGAGACAAAATGAAGAGAGGTGTATATATACATATAGAGAGAGTTGGAGTAGATTAGTCGAGCTAGGTATGCGAGATCGATTATGCGATCTGCGGATAACGTTGGTCTGATTTATTCCCCTAATGGGCGTTCGCGCATTCATTTCGGTCGGACGAGGCAATTCCAACGGGCCTTCGTAGCCGGCGGCGGCCGCGGATACTGCCAGTGACAGGAAAACTCTCGGTGGGTGATTCAGCGTTTGGGTATATACGTTGGCGACGCCTCCCAACGTGCCGCCATAATCCCTATATCCAACTGCACAACCATCACCACCTATACGCCACTTTCATCGGCGACCATCGTATTTACCACTCGAGTTTTATTGCCAAAAGAACCCTGATAGTCACCGGTGATATATTACACGTGTACGCTGTCCTACATCCACTCCAACGACTCATCGTTCCGATGAATAGACGTACCGAACAACCCTCAATTTTCGAAAAAAAAAACAAAAAAAAATTCAATACATAATTCATGACATTGTTTTTTTTTTTTTTTTTCATTCTAAAAACATCGAGACATGGTAAGACAATTTGAACACTACGAAAAATAACATTTATCATTGCAAATATTTTGGAAATTATCAAAAATTTTTTTTTATAACTTGGGAATATAAAGAGCGATGAAAAAAATTTGATCATAGTATCCGCATAGATTCTATTTTTTACGAAATTTTCAAAGCAACAAAATCCTGAAAGTGCTTTTTAAAAAATTTTTAAATTTTATTTTCATGCTTGAGTATATATACTTAGTTTTTCTGATCAAACGAGGTTTGCAAGCGTGGGTTGCGATGTACCATGTGAATTAAACGGGCAAAGGACGCTGACCAATGGGACAATGGAGAGACGAGAAGAGACACGAGCGCTCGGTACTGGAGTGAATTACTCTACAACGCAATTATTAGTTTGCTCGTGAATGGTGATTCATAGGTCGACTTGTCGTATTTTCCCGTGTGGCCCGGGCTTCGGATGGAGAACATGCAGTTGGCCAAACTATATACACCCGCGCGCAATGACAGCGAATATTCGTATACGAACGCTCGTACTCTCTGTATGCGTCAGACCCTCAAAACCCGCTGTCTGCATATATTCGTGATCATATCGCGCCTCTCTCACGTAATTCATGGGATTACGCGGACTCTGACAATCACCACGCATCTGTCAATCGCTCACAAAAGTGACGACGCTCGATTAATTAATTATTATTTATGTATTTAATTATTTATGCGTGAGATATCAAGTTTTTGAGACATTGAGTGTGAGATAGAGGTGGCTTATTCTATCATATTCCCTTGGCTAATTCCAAGGTGTAATCTGCGGGTACCATCTCCATGGATTAGCATATAGATAGACCATCGACGTCACGATGACCATTTGAATGTGACGTCTTCTAACTTTAGATCGATTTAACTTTAGCTGAATCACCCGACCATTACGATTATTTAACTCATTTTTATTTCAACACTCGTGTTTGTGGGTTTTCAAGCGAGAGATGGATCGACTGAGACGCCACGAAATTAATGTTATTATAATCTGCATAAAAATCATTTCACGACAGCTTAAATATCTTATCCGAGGAGAGGTTAATTAATCGATGGTTATATATTCAATCAGTCGTATTAAAAGCGAATTCGCGAATTTTATCGCTTTTTTTTTTAAGAACTTCTAGTCCTACAGGCTAAAAATATGACTTTCTTTTGTTTATGCTTCGAACCGCGAGAAAAAAAAAATCGAAATTTTTTTAAAAATTATTACAGACTAGCTCCTCAAATTTTAAGGTGGATATCAGAATTAAAGTAGCAAGTTTTTTTACTGTCAGTGCAATGAAATGTTTAGCGGACGCGGTGAAATTAAGTAAGGCAAACTCCGCGCCAAGTTCACGAGACCCTTGCAGAAAAGAAGAGGCGGAAGACGCGGCCGAAGGATGAGTCTGAAGGAGCTCTCGTGGCGCAGAGAAGACGAGGTCGAGGATTCCAAGTCATTCTATCGGGTCGCGAGGTAATTTGTGCTCACAGCGGGGCTGAGCAAACATGCGCCATGGGGGTGCTTGGAAAAATTAAATAACCCGATGACTGGTCACATTCTCCTATGCGAAGCACAACTGCGTTTGTCTTGAACGAAAGCGCGAGGTGTATAGCACGAGTACAGACACCGGGATATCGTGAGATACGCGAGTGCAGGGCATAACGGGCCCCGTCACGCCGAATGACGTTGGCCTCCTTCCACGCGTCGGACATCATCCGCGATACCCGTCCACTATAAACTTCAAGAAAAAAACGAATCAACAACATATATATTGATACAGTGCTGGGCAACGGGTGAGAAGAGTGAAAGGGCCCAGAGAGGAGTGTATTCTCCAGGAAGAGACGGAGGTTTTCGTCCTCGACGGGGCATCCAGAGTCAACGGAGACCTCCCGTGGACTTATGAATACAAATAGCCGCTCACTGCGCGCGATTCACAGATCTCTGATAAAGGTAAGTCGTCTTCTGGCTCACCCAACGCATTATATAGCTTTATGCACCTACACTGCATCGGGATTTCACTTTAGTCCGGCTCGGCTGCTCCCTCATGAAACATATAGTAGATTATTACGAGGATATAACTGTTTATAAGCTTAGATCATCGCCTTTTAATCATGCAATTGTGTTTTGATACCTCCCAGAGGCATTGGCAGACCTAGTCATCCTCAGGATAACGATGGATTTTTTTATAGCAACCAATCGAAAAAATTTTATTTCAGACAAAACTCACTTATTCTCAAGATATAAATGAGGTTAGCCACTGAGAAAAAGGTAAAAATCACTGTTAAACATCGACCAACACATCCTAGCTTCCTGTTTTCGACTCTCGCGAAACTATACTCGTTTTTGCACGTTCGTTGAAGAAAATAAATTTTTTTTATCGTGACCTTTCACAAGGTATATCAGTGAGAATCGAGGGGGAGCTTTCTAGTCGTGAGTTGGCGCGTGTGTTCGATTAAAATCGATTGATCCTATCGGACATATATGTTGGCCGTGAAGACTGAACGACGTTGCAAGTGGATAAAGTGTTTCCATTGAAATTCCAGACTTTTTTTATCGAACACGACAAAGTGCTTCCAACTTCCGTACGAAAGTTATGGGAATAAAAATCTTGTAACATAAGAAATAACAAAAGAGACAGCCAGTCAACATGAGACAACAGCCAGGCGTATCTATCTGAGGTTCATCTTCTAATAGAGAGGACCGAGTGGATGAGATCTAGCGCATATATATCTGTGATGTACGGATGGAACTTGAAAGCCAGGGTGTGTTATGTATATGTGGGCTTAGGAGAAAAAACTTCACGGCCAGGTGCTTCCGTGGCAAATAACACTCTAAGATGTGCCCCCATGTTGCGACCCTGAATAATGACCGAAATATATTTCTTAAATAAACAATCGCGTGTGACTCTACGCGCGCATTGTACGCCTGTGTGCCCACGCACCGGCTCAACACTCGGGGGCCTTATAATGTAGTTGAAAATAATAAAACGTATACTAATCGCCGTAGATTCTACTCGCGAGATAGCGCATGGGTGGTGTGAAGGCACTTAATAAAACGCCCATCAAAATGACAGAAATTCTAGTGAAAAATTGGCATCATTTTTTTTTCTCGTTTGATTTCTTTTGAAATATTGCTTTTTTATTGAATTAAAGCGAAGTGATTTATTTTGTGGAAGTAAAAGAATAAAAAAACATCAGATTAAATTTTATCTTTGATGTTATTGACATTCTAATTTAATTGAATATGATATTTTGATCAAATTTAGCGACATTGCAAGATTTTATTGGAATTAATAGAAAAATATGTAAGCATGTTGCGCCACATGAATGGGTGTGTGGATATGAAAAAGAGGGAGTTTTTGAAAATAAAAAAAAAAAAGTAAAAGTAGTAGTTGTGCAAGACACGCGCATAATTTAGCAAGCAACTGGAAGTTGTTGAGGCTGTCGTCGTCGTCGTCGT
This sequence comes from Macrocentrus cingulum, assembly GCA_002156465.1. Classification (NCBI taxonomy): domain Eukaryota; kingdom Metazoa; phylum Arthropoda; class Insecta; order Hymenoptera; family Braconidae; genus Macrocentrus; species Macrocentrus cingulum. The sequence goes on from MVJL01009785.1 coordinate 22,765, forward strand.
CGTCTTGAAATCATGCAAGCTGTGCCTTTCCCTCGTGCCACGGCACGTCCTCCATGCTACTCTTCTCGTCGTCGTCGCAACCCTCTTTGCATATACATTCTGTAAGATTACTTTGTGCGGTTTACACCCTTCTCTCTGCTCGCAACTACGGCCGCACCTTGCGCCAACTTCCCCCGGCACTGCACGAGCTTTGCTAGGGGCCAAACTACTATCCAAGTTTCGTCTTCCTTAATGTATGCTGAAACTATATACGAAATTCACAAGTTCACGCTCGTCTCAACCCGCCTGGCTATGTCTTCTGTTCCACACTACTCCCACAGTCTTGTCTAGACTCGAGATGCCTCACTCCTTGACAAGGGACGAATACGAGCTGCAGGGAATCTCGCGCGCGGCAACACGCGTGATCTTAATTAGTGAAAGAAGCCTCGAGGTCTCTTAGCGACAATGTACACCCCATATTTTCCTTATATTTTCTCTCATTTAAACTTTTATTCATAAACACGTCCCCTCTGCTCCAAAAAAAAAAATTTCCTCTTCAGTATGTTTTTTTCATGTGTAATTATAAATAAATTTCATGTTTGGGAGTCTCTGGAAATGTTGACTATTTTATTATATAATTTTATCAACGACCGGAAAACGAAAAAAAAAAAACCTCAACACCAATTTTTGGTGTTTCAAAATACAGGAAGAAAAAAAATAACTGGGGGCACGCGACAGACACATGAATTCATTGAAAATGCAAGACACTGAATGACAGTTGCTATTGTGCATAATAATTATCCCTGAACCACACACGATTTTGGAGATTACAGGATTTCCGGAGTAAGCGTCATTTTTACATATGCTATGATCAATCAATAAAATTAATTACCCCTACGAAAAATAAAAAAAGAAGAAAAAATCTCCACTCTCTTTAATTGTCAGACACAGCAAAAGCAGTCCACTACATTTCCCATAGATAAAATTTAAAGAAAATTCTACTTCTAAAAAATCAGCAATGATTTAATTAATTAATTCATATATATTTATCCTGCGATAACCTCTCACTTTATTTATTCATTCTATTGTGAGACAAATCAACAAAGAGGAGACGAGGCATGTTTCGCGGTATCTTTTAGTCTTGCAGCTCGATATAAACATATCGAAATTATGATAAAGCATCCGGTTACCGATCGCCCACCTCCATTTTGTCCGGTGTATCGGCACGATTCCGAGGATCGTCCGTTTAATTTTAGCCGGGACTAATTATGATTTACGGCAACACAGTGCAGACGATGCATGCTGATCGGCAAGCGAGATACCGCCTGCAGAATATTCAAATGCGATGAACATTGCTCGCCCTCGTCTGTGCTGTCGCAGGGGGAAATATTGTGTGATGAGAAAACAATCACGTCATGAAGACAAAGGAAATAAATTTTATAAATAAATCTTCTACCTTTGAGGGCAGAAAAAAACCTAAATAATAATTTTCTAATGACATGCCAGATCTCCTATACAAAATCGACTGTAGATGCCGCAAAAAACAATCAGCTGGGCAATTTTCTTCAAGGTCGATTCCTATAAACACCGCGGGTCACGTGTAATTCGGTAGCGAGCTTGGAAAATACGCGGAGGAAGCAGCACGCGTTTGTAGTAAAATTCTCCGTAATGCATTGAGTATGCAGGATAAACACTCGTACTCGCAGGATTTTTACCCTTTGAATTTCTCCGAAGACTATGTATGGACGAGGCGTTTTAAAACCTGTCATATATATAACTTGAAATTTTAGAGAGGCATCTTACCTTGTCGGAGCGTTTCTTTGTCGGGGTCGTTGTGCCGTTTGGTCGCCCAGGAAGGTCCGTTTCGCTTGCCATCCGATTGAAGCGTTGCATTCGCTCACGAACACTCGGCAATTCGGGGGTCCCGAGGACACCGGTTGATGCAACGTCCTCCTGAAATATTAATGCACACATTCAGTCAACGTAATACTTAACGCAATTAAACTCCAATTAAAATACAAGATAAATAATTTCCTGCAATATCTAAATCACAAATCTCAACCTCTGTGACTACTTTCTTAAATATCTTTTAAAGCATTCAGTTTATTAATTTTTTTTTTTTTTTATCAAGTCTGTTTTAGTAGCTGAGAAAATTTGCTACAAAAAAAGTCATAATTATAAATTTTACAAACCATTTAATTACAGAGGTATTTATAAATGAAAAAACCATAATCATGCTGTCGTGTAATTGACCTACTTTTTAGTGTCGTCTTTTTTTCGATATATCTCGAAAACAACAGGGAATATCAAAATTTTTGTCAGAACGTTTTTTGTAACTTAAAAAATTCTCGACAAAAAAGGTCTTAAACAAAAATTCTCTATCCTTGATCCTTATTGAGATATGAGCAAAAAACAAAATTAAATTTTCATTCAACTAACAGAGAATGTTGAAAAAAATGTTCAAGTACCTTAATAACTTCGTAATCATTGGCTCGATCGCTGATATTCTCTTTATTCTCCATTTTCACTTTGTCCTGACTCTTCCTGCGCGGAGGAACAGGAGGCGAGGAGACAGGAACAGGATCATTAGCCTCCTGTCGCATTTTTTCCCCAGCTCTTTCCTCAATCTGCCTTTGATTCACCGAATAAACTTCATTCCCCACCGCCTGATCTCCTGATACACCGCGATGAGGTTTGTTGACCGTAGCATAAAGCTCCTCCGGCGGGGACTGCAATGAGGTGATACTCCCGATGGAAGGAGAGAGAGGTGCAGGCGGAGGTGGCCGATAAGGTGGTGGGTCGCGCAACGGTGATGATGGCGTGGAGAGCGCGGAAAAATCTGGCGTCGTCACCGAGCAAGGACTAATCGGCGCATCCGAAGCATCCTCCAGACCCAGTCGATATTTTTTTTTCAAAACAAGATATTTTTCTCCCTGAAAAACCGCCGAGAAAAACCGTCAGTCCCGTTGGAGAAAAACAATATATGTGGCAACTGCGCGTGAAGCAACAAGTCGCACGAAAAAAATGCAAATAAAATTTTTTCTACAAACTTCCTCATTCTTGATCGTTGCCAACGTGTTGACATAGTCCTTGAACCTGTTTCGAGCGTCAACTGCAACAAATTGGGCAGAATATACATATTTAATTTTACACTGCTGTTGTAAGCATAAAGGCTCAAGTCACCGTTACACCACACTCAGCTGTAGGCACACGCACACACACACACGCTCGTATTCACATACGCGATGGCATTTTGACGTGCGACAGCCCGAGTCGGCGCATATTTGAGAGAATTTCTACTTACCCCTTGTGTCCGGATCCGTGAGGAAGGCCTTGAAATATTTCACTAGGTCGCGGTTCCTCGCAGAACCCCCGTGTTCTAATAAATAATTGCGAATCTCCGCCAACGACAACTCACTGGGCGTCGCCATGTTGAAACTGGCTGACTGGCGCGTCGCTGCGCCGCGCGCGGCCGAGTTCAAACTAGCGGTCGGTAAAAGAGCGAGCGGACGAAAAATATACCCACACACACACACACACACACACACACACACACACACACACACACACACACACACACACACACACACACACGCACACACACACACACACACACACACACACACACACACAAGCTTAGGCGAAGTAAATATGTTCGCGCGCGTTCGCGTGTTGTGTGAGGGACTAGGATAAAAGAAATTTGTCCGAGCATTTTTCGCTAGAAGTATTTTTTTGAATATTCATTCGATCGACTATACATTTGACTCGGAGTGTTTTAATTGGACGAGTGTTAATACAGTTGGTGATAGAGGTAGAAAAAGTGAATGATACTGACAGAATTAAATTCGTATTGCAGTTTTGTGCATTGGATAAATTAATTGTCGTGATTGATTGATGGCTGCGACGAATTTATCCACAGGTAAAAAAAACGTTTTGCTCAACGTTTGAGAATAAAAAATGTTAATAATTAAATTCTTAATTTCAGACATGCTTGATTAATTGAAAACCTTTCAATCGAATCCATCACCATTTTGTGTCACCGCAGTACGGGATAAATTGGCAGTCGTTTGAGGTTAGTTAGTTTTAATTTGAGACTGATCGATGTTGATTGTCGATGAATTAAGGATGTTTAGAGTGCAGTCCCTCAAATAAATTGCTGTGAAAAAATCTAATTGTATCACACGAGCTAGTCGATTGGCCAAAATGTTGCAAAAATTGAAAAAAAATTCGAATTTCCTGGGGAGTTGCACTTTTTAGACATCCTTAATTGATTGTGGTATTTTATAAATCATAGTTCCGTATGTTTCTCACCATTATAGTTATATATTTCTTATCTTTTTGAACTTTTAAGAGACAGAGTTATACTTAGCTAATGTTTCTCTGCGTTCTCAGACTTTTTTCTGGGACAAATTGAATTTAACAATCAATTTGACTTGATAGAAAAAGACTGGTGCAGATGATCTTCCTTCAAGAATCGTGTAGGAATGCCGTGAACCTGGTCCTCGAACATTAGCACCGTCTGATGTAGTTTTTGTCCGGGAATTCCTGTGCGACATAAAGTCTCGCGTGCTTGCGCCTTGCGTTTCACTGTTATATATTTCGCGATACATTATATACACGGTGATTCAAAATTGCCACTGAAAAGTTTTCTGTCAAAAGTCCACGCCTCAATCAGCCCGAGTCGCATCAGAACTGTTCCACTAAGGAAAAAAAATCATTGCTAGTCGATTCTTCTGTTAAAAATAACAAAAAAAAATAATATTCTCAGCAACACTGGCTATTTTAATTACACTTGGCAAGAGGGAAAAAAAATTATCAAGTTGTTATGAGTGTCGAAAAATTTTTCTGAATCACCCTGTATGTGCGATTGAGGGCCAGGGCGTTCTGCAAAAAAGGAGAAAAGGTATAAAACGGATTGTTGGGTGAAAAACGCGGCATCTTAGTGCATTAAGGGTTCTTATCAACAGCTCATTATTGTGATTCAGGCCTTAACAAACTTCGTGACTGACGATGGCAAAAAAATGTGAATGAACCGTTAGCTTGTGCGGTCTGATATGTAAAAGGAAATGCAAATGACTAATGGGCATACCTAATTTTCGTGATTCTCAACCTTTTCTAGCCTTTCATAAATCATAAATAAAGCGATGGTCGCGTATAGCCAATATAAATTTAACTAGTCCCCTGAGGCTAATGGTTGTTAATGAATGAATTTCGAAATTCAGCAGCAGGAAGCATTTATAATTTCTTTTTTTGTCGATGGAACGCTGCACCCTAATTAAAATTCTACTTCCGGTTTTTACATGAGAAACTGATGCACTTTTTTATCGTGAAACAAAAAAAAAAACACGCGATAGAAATATACGTTCAAACTTCTGGAGAACTACGTTCACCGATGTTCATTAAAATCTGAAATTAGAAATATATACTTACTTATACTGTATATGAGATCTATGACTTCCTGATGGTCGCGGCGACAAACGACATGTCTCAGTCATTTCGCCACACGAAAAAAATAGATGAAAAATATCTCTAAATAAATGTAGTAAAAATATGATTGAGATGACGTAAAAAATTATTATATCAACTCATATTTTAGGTGCATATAAAAACTTGAATTTTTCGTCAACAGATAAATAAGATAAATATTTTTTTCGTGTTAAAAATAACAGATATATTTTTCTCTGCTATTGAAAAAAATTCTTGACTTTGGGATCAAAACAAAAAAAATATGCAGCTTTTGTCTTACCATTTGTATATTAATATATTATATCAACTATCGCAAATAGCAATTAAAGACATCGAAAAAAAGGTTTTTTACAAGTTTTGGGAGAGGGTTTAGGATTTCTTTTAACGCTACTCACTATAACGATGAATCGCCCAGGGCTGCATTCTATCCGTTATTTAAATATTTAAATTTTAAAAAAGTCATCTCTGCCTTTAAGGACCACAACTCTCTATTTCAGGGCTATAATATTTTGTTTCCCGATCAATTTTGTGATAGGGTATCTAAATACTATTAATTTTCATTAAGCAAAAGATTTGTTTTTTTGTTTTTTTCATGAATCAAATCATTTATAACAGTTGTAAAGGGTTTTTAAACATTATTCTAGCTAGTCTAGTAGATTACCATTCTGCGGAACGCGGCTTTGCAGGCTGATTTACAAAATACTGACTATACTTATTGCATTTTGTGATAATTTTATTATTTTCTTGCAATTATCTTAAATTAATTTTTCATATCTATTAATGCTTGATCTCCATAAATGGAATATAAAAATTTTCCATAAGATCGACTAACTTTTTGGCCTTTTTTTGCCAAATATTATTTTTTTTCCTTTAGTTTATAAATGAACAATTGTTTTTTTCTACTTTCGTGATAACTGTCATAAAAGTTAAAAATAATTTTTCATGTGCCATCTACAAGCAATATACTTTTATAACTTTTATTGTTGACATTTTATCGAAAAACCAGAATACGACAAGATATCGCGCAGAATTTTTCTTCGCGTCGAATATACACGTTCTATCATACCACGAATTACGTTGTTGATTTTTTAGTGAAGTGTATCTAAAAACTCTCATCTTTCCAGGTAAGTAAATCTATCTAAAATTTATATTTATTAATAAATAATTATAATTAACAAGATTAACCAAGTTATATTGCACTCAAACAAAAATAATCGAGATTATTTTTTTGAAATTTTTCTAGACATATGGCATCTATGTGCTTCGTAGGCTTGATGTTGGCAAGTTTACTTTTTCATCAAATCGGAGCTTCTGAACTGCCGCCAGCTTATCGAAAAAAATTCGATGATAAAGTACAATTCATTATTAATTATATTAAATGTATCGACGGGAGTTTAACCGAAATTCTGGGTTGGAAAACTGCTCGAAATGAAGTTTATTTCGATGATGGTATTGCAAAGACATTCACCGAAATCGAAATACAATACAATCGAACACAATTATTGCTCAACACCACGCAATCTTTGAACTTGACTTTTGATTTTTTGTACATCACGCGGCTGGAAATAAACAATATACACAACGTATCCTCCAAATATATGCGCGAGTACATATCAAAACTTGAACTGCTCGATCAACAGACTCCGAACCCACGTATAACGAGAAAACGCCCTTCCTGTAATTCTTACGTCGAATTACAGGATCGGTACTATGCCATCTTAATAAAATTTATATTGATTGATCTTCGTTATATGGCAACACTCACTGCTGGTTATAAAGACGAACAATACCTAAATTTTTCAGGTAAAAAACTTTTTTTTTTCTTGCCTCCATGACAAATATAATTTATCTTAAAAATAATTTCTAAATTTTTTTATATTTATTAGAAAATCTTACAAATACACTTGGGCGACAACACGAGGATCGGATGAGACGATATTTGAGTGGCATTACATTCAGAAAATATGGCGCTCCAAGAAAGTTTAGTCATTGTAATGATGAGCAACTTTACTCTACTGGTGCATCAGTTACAAAGATACAAGGATGACCAAAATAATAAATGATTTGGTCGAATACTACGAGTCCGGTAACGTTTATGGTCTTGTGAGTATGCCGTAGATCCATATGGTTCTTTAAAAATTGTGAATTTTCATTTTTATTTGTATTATGATCAATGCGATTAAATTGATTGTTGTATAACAGGTTGTAACCTCTCAAAAAAAAAACTTAACAATTTATAATTCTTTTGTATAAAGTAGATTTTGGCATGAGGTATTTAGCTATAATTGCTGCAGAAGCATCAGAGGTTTGAAGAAAAATATCCAACTAATTGCAAATTCTTATTGACCTTTCCCACAGATGACTGGAAAATTTCTTCTGGGTATATTTGCTGTGCAGAGTCTCATCGGCAGAACCCAGCAAACAGTAATGGAGCTTCTGAAGAATGACGACAAGGCCAGAGCGTGGACAACAGCGCGCGGCAGCAGTAGACAATTGCGTGTACACAGATGATGACGATGACGGTGGGAGTCGAGAGTGGACGCGCAGGCCTCCAACCGGGGCAGGTATTGGCGCCACCTCCAAGCGACTGCAACCAGAGCCGACTAGGGCAGACTTACGCCTTACTCCTGTCTCTCTCAGTGGTGCAGGAAGTCTCGCAGCGTCCTTTTTAAACCCCCACGCACTTGCCTGTGGAAACCTCTGTCCTCTGCGCGCAATTTTGCTCGCTCTATCACATACCCACCGCTGCTGCAACTCCGCAACGAGCAGCTACCCAACCTAACCCTCGGGCCAACTTCATTCTACGCGAACTGACCGCCACCGACGGCCGTGCGCTGTGTCGAGACGCAAACACGACTCTTTTCCTTCCCTGATCGGTTTTCTTGTCTTCACCGCTACGCTCTATCCCCCCACTAGTGCTCCTGCGCCGACTGCACGCGTTGACAATTTTACTCGAGTGCAGTAGTCCACGCCGGCTGCAGTTTCGCGCGCGCAAAGTTTTCGCTGTGATTTGTCTTTTTGTGCACCACTGTGAATGGGACCCGGGGGGAGGTAAATAAAAGATACAAGTGAAGAGGGGGCACTGGGGAAGGGACTCAAGACTTGTGCAAGATATCATGGACATGCCGGAAGACTGTTGGGACCACGTGGGACTCCTTGAGCAGTCGCAAATCACCCCGTCGGAATTTCTTAATCAACAGCAACACGTGAGTAATTAATTTTCCATTAGATTCTCACACACGGTAGTGTAGGTACAATATTAGGAGAATTTTATCATCCCTTATTCACGAAAAATTTGATTTTTCTATTTTTTTCATTGTCCATCCTGTTTTTTTCTCAAAAATTACAGAGTGATTTTTATCAGAGTGATTTTTTTTATTATTATTTTTTTTTTATCGAAAATCATAAAAAGTTTCTGTGCCACGTTTTTCGCTGTGAGATATAAAAATTGGATGGTAAAGTAGAAATTGATATCACGCATTTTTTTAGAATTGTCTAGCCAAGACAAAATTTTTGAAAGATTTGATTGGTTTTTTGTTTTAATATACAGAAAAGTGTTTTTAAGACTTGAAGATATTAATATGGGAATTGATTGAAAAAATTTGTGAGTGACAGCAGTTTGTAAGATTTTTTTGTCTGCAAAGCTTCTTTGGCAGCTGATACAGACTCGACGGGTCGTCTCTATCGGAATATTCGCCGGCATTAGAATTAATTTGAAGGCAGATGAGCGCAGGGGACGTCTAGTGTATGCGATCCGGTCAATTTCCGTGCGTCAGACACGGTACCAATTACGGTATAGCGACGGATCGACATCTCTGTGTCTCGGCGATCCCGTGTAGTACAGGAGCTCGCTCAGGGACATCGTACAAATATTTGAGAGGGTTGAATTATCGATTTGCACCACTGAACGCCCCATCAGACGATCCTGCGTCGCCAGGTTGCGTCTGTATAATTAATTGCGAATTTATTAGCTCGAGAAATGGCGTGGATTTGAGGCGCAGGTGGCTCGTCGCGTCTCAGCTAGTTTGTTTGTCTAGTAAAGTCTTTTCGGGATGTCATTATATGACCGCAGATAGGAAATAAATGCGGCTGCCCGCGCCGATTTGGCTGAAGAGCGCGGATAACGAGGCGAAACGCGAGACCGGGCGAAAGGGTGAGATTGCACATGCGGAGCCTCGAGGAGGGCGTTGGTTATCCTGCCCTGTAATCATCCCTCAAAATTATAGGCATTTAGCCGGGCATGAATGAGCGGATAGGAAAGTTTAAGAAGATATCGATGGCATCGGCGCGCGTTAGGGGCGCGTGCACGTCCTCAGGGCGTTCGGCTCCCTTACACGCACCTGCTCTGCTCCCTTTTTCCCTTTCTAGCTTCGGCAGTCGTCCTCTCTTTTTTACTTTATATCCACTCTCAAGCTATTTCAACATCGCGATACGACTCATCGCGATACAACTCCGAGACAAATAGAGTGCTATCTGTTACGCCAATAAATAAATTTTTTTTCTTCGTAGTTTTTTGTGGTTTACAATTACTGCTATTACTATTTTGGGGGATCGTTTGCCGGGTTCTCTGGACATTGAGATATTTTTTCACCTGTTTTGGCAATTGGAAAAAATTTTTTTTTGACTATGGAGATTGTTTTTTAATCTATTCCTTCGGGGGAATAGTTTTTTTTTTTTTTTTGAACAGTTTTTCGTCGTAGGAAATTTAGAGTTCTGGAATGTAGAAAAAAAAATTTTTTTAAGTGATTTAGATGATGAGAAATGTGATAATTTGTGGACGAAAATACCTGACGTGTTCTTCTCGGTTTCTAATTAGGACATAAAATTTTTTTTAATTATTCTCGAGTTTAAAAAGCTCTTATTCAAGACTTTTTTATCAAATAAAAAATTTTTTCACGCTTGAAAAATATTAAAAACAGGAAGGGGCAAAAATTTAATTATAAATTCTCCTCTTCTGTCGACAGCATCAACTTGGAGACAAAAAATATATAATGATATTTTTGTCTTGTCCCATATTGTGAATAAACACTTGCAACACTCTAATTATATCATAAAATATTATGAAATCTACATTCTCATACAACCGTCCATTAATTCAGGAAATTTTTTACAAAAAAAAAAATTTATGCTGGTTTTTTTTTTTTTTCATTTTAAAATTACAAAAAACTAGATTAATCCCTCTTGTCGACACCAATTATGCTGAGAGTGATGAAAAAAAAATTTTTTTTTCCCTTCATCCTGCAAATTACGCCTACTCAAATTATACTACAATATTATTAAATCTACATACTCATTTTTTTCCGATGCTAAACGCTCAACCTTGATCATTTTACTTTGACATTTTCTCAGTTTTTTTTTTTACACTGCCAACATTTATTAAATTAATAATCATCTTTTCACAATATTTTTTTTGAAAAATACTTCTTAAGCGAAGGAAAAAACTGATAATTGATTTTTTTAGTTTTATAATATCATAAAAAACTTGATTAATCCCCTTGTCTACACGAATTATACGTCTAGAATGGAGAAAAAAAAATTTTCTTGCATACTGCGAATTAAATCCACTCAATTTATACTCTATACAATATTATTAAATCTACATACTCGTACAAATTTCTACAAAGGAAAAAATAGGGGACGCAATATGTTAATTGTACACGCGCAATTAGCCACGAGATAACTCATCATGAGAATAAGAATTCGATAATATGTGCTACACGAAGATGGGAAGCGTATAATACATAGGCGAATAAAGTGTAAGAGTTGGAGTATAGCGCTCTTTATTGCACGTCGAGGCTGCAGTGCTCACGTATAACTTTCCCACGGCGGACCAACCGACGTGTGGGAATATCCCGATTATTAGGTGTACGAGGCCATAGGCAAACTCCTAACCAGAGCCGCGATTTTTATATTCCTGCGGCGCGTCTCGGGCGCGCCGTCAAATGGCGCCTCCAAAGTTTCACCCGCGAGTCAGATGGCGCGTTTTCTCCCGCGATATTTCGCGCAAAAAATCGTACTGCAATTAAAAGCGATCGCGTAATCCCTCATCCCGCCATCCGATTGGGTACAAATATACGCGTATATGTGTGTACACGTGTTAGCAGCACTGTGTGTACCGTGTGGGAACCTCTGCAAGCCGCTGCTAATGGATATTACGTATGGCAGCAGGACTTTGGCATGGAGAGAGCGCCACGAGATAAATCGGAAGCTCGAGTGATACAGGCGTTATCGTCGTCCCAATCCAAGGCTTTTTCTCACGGATCGTGTGTGATAAATATTGCCAATATATCCGAACGTGTTTTATATGCACGTTAAAGCACTGCCCCGCTGAGATATCCAACAAAAATCGAGGATTTTTCGAGGGTTTTTATTTTGCTGTCGCGAGAAAAAAAAAATTTATCTAGTACCAAAATAACTATGGCCTCTTCTAATATTTTTCTATTTTTGAAATACCAAATGTATATCTATAGGGAAATATGGGAAAATAATTTTAATAAATATTATCTATTATTTATGGTTTGATTGATAGATTTTTGCGGTGTCTTTAGAATATTTTAGAGACTATAACTATATAATATTTATGACATATGTTCTTCGTGCAAAATTTAACGAACCTACGCTTTCATTTGAAATGCTTTACAAATCGTTGGGTTTAAAGACTCACTTGTACAGCCTCAAAGAAAATCCTCAAGATGTGCCGAAAATCGTGTTTTCTGCTGTTCTATAAGAACAAATCTTGCCGAAATTTCGGCGAAGAGCTTGTGACGTTTACTGTGAAAATTCTATTGTCATGCCATTGACACAGTGCAAATGGAAAGTTATTCACAATCCATCGAATATAATAAATTACAAACAACTGTGGGGGTGTTACTTTTTCAATTATCTCGAAAACTAAGGGAAATAAAGGATTTTTGCTAGACGGCATTTTTGTAGAGAATTTTTCAACTTAGAAAAAAGATATAAATAAAAAATTTTCTAAATCCCATCGTTTCCGAGATATTATCATAGAAAGATGTAAGCGGTGTTTCACACCTTAAATAAAACTGAAATCTACGAAACAAAAATTATTAAACACCGGTAGGAAATAATGAAATGTTGTCGAAAAAAAAACCTTAGTCATGACTTTGCGTCCCCCAAAAAACATCATCATAGATAAACACTTGGTGCTTCCGGCGGCAAAGACGCCGGGCGAGGAATTCCTCGGTTGAAATGCGATCTAGGATCGCTATCAAGCGGCTATCTATGACGATCATTAGAAAGGAGCCCTTTGCTTAAGTCGACAGCTGGTTTTTTTATTTTTCCACTGCAGCAAAGCGTGAAGAAACGCTGAATTTCCATGCGATAAAAAATTATTTCAAGGTATACTTTTCACTATATATACATTTAGGACCTAAGTGAGCTTTTAAATTTTTTTTAACAACCTTATAGAATGTTCTGGAAAATTTTTTGTTATTCTTTAAATTCGTAAAAATTAAAGGCGACAAATTTGAAAAGTTTTAAAACAGACAAAAGCGAGACTTTTGTCAGACAGACGAAGATTTACGAACTTTTCGCTGAATTGCTCGACGTCTACCTTTGTCGGACTGAAACCTATACCGCTGCTTCCGTAGTTTTGGCATGCAGTTTTAATATTCTTGTCGCCATTATATATATACGCTCATCATGCGCGTCTTCTAAGCCATTTCTCAAAATTCCGTGAAGCGAAAGATTTTTGCACCCTCATCGTTGCCTCGGCGTGTACTGTACAGAAGTATACCGCGAGGAAAGATCCATTTTAGCTGAAGCTTCCGGTCACTGATGGCGAGAAGAATATCTCGCATCACTCGTATATTTGACGTAGGTTGGCCACAGAGTCTTCTAGCTAGTTTAGTACTGTGTGAAAGAACAAAAATGACTTGTCGTGATGTTTCTGCCATTGTACTTCCAAAAAAAGCACATTTGTCGGAACAGTTTTACTATGTATAGTTAATGATAATAGTTTCCGACCGTATTTCAGAGCTAAAGAGCCGTTAGTTTAAATACATTTCGCTTGACGATGGATTTTTAAAGATGTTTTTAACAAAAAGCGGAGACTTTGGGCGGCAGGAGTCCCTCAAGTCGCGGGTAAATAATTTCCGGGCATTGGCTCGGGGTCGGTTGATTAATTCAACGCGGTCGGCGGTGGATGGAGAACAGCGCGGAAGCCAGTGGTGAGGAACCACGGCGGTCCATTAGCCTATTAGAGAGCTCGCGCAGGTGTCTCGACGTGCACTTATGGCTACGCGTGAACCACGTATATGAGATCGTTACGTATATACATACATGTATGTCGGATATATACGTATAGATATATAAGGATGCATATTCATGCGCACTGAGAAAGCAGAGAGCATCAACGACCCAGGCGTGTAACGCTAAATTTCGTGGCGTGTCTCTGTCCAGTTATCCTCGCATAATCTGTCGTCGAGGTGCGACCGTATACACTCGCATATACGTGCGTTTATATTCGAATGTATGTGTCGAGAGGTAAAAAGGACCCTCAAGACTCTTTTACACTGCATCAGCCGTGTCATAATAACTTTATATCCAGAATGTCTTTTCCTGTGAGTATGAAAATGCTCGTTGACCATGTTTCCTCTGTCCTCTGGGGTTTTTAGAATTTTTTTTAACGTGGAAAAAAATTTTTTTTATAACTCTTGGACTTGTTAAAAAGTGCAGAAATCAGTTTCAGAGGGTTTAAAATTTTATTCTAGCAAATATATGAATTTTTTCGAAAAATTTACTAAACAATAATTCTAGAAATTTTTTCACTTCCTTGAACAGCTTTTTCTTGACATTGTATGAATTGTGTTTATTTTTTTAATAACGAAAAAGGATTGGAAAAGCGTCAAAATTGAAGTGTTGACACTGTCACAAGTGTCAGGGGTAATTTTCTCACGGAAATCTTGCCCTATAACTGCATCTGCGCCCTTTCCGCCTGGCGAAGAATAATCACGTGTGGGATATACACTTGTCTGCACACTTGTCGCCCTTACACAAAGCAAATGTGTCCCCTTGTTCAACGACCTCGGTACATTTTCCGCCGGGCAAACGAGTGTGTATCAATAATACACAGGAATAATGGACGAGGGTATATATAAAAGCCTCCGCGAAACGCTTGTGCACACGTGCATAGCGTGCTCACGTGATGTATCCGTTACTTTTTACGTTAGCTTAAATTTTCCGCGCCTGAATATAAATTTTGCGCACTATCTCGAGGCGTTATAAGTGGATAATACATAAGGGCCACCTCTGCGAGCCAGAGTCAGAGGTCTTGGGTTTTGTTGTCGAGGGCTAACAACCCCTTGGGCGCTTCATTTAGCTCCGAGCGCTCTCGCGAGTCCTTTTGTACACATTTTACTATCCTTCGCGCTGCTCGTTCGAGTTATGACGCAACAGTTTGCATTCTGAGTGGCCAAATGTGTACTTGCTTGTACGCGGATTTTGCTACATACTCTTATTTTTCAAGCTGATGCACACACGTGCTGTTAATAAAAATATCTCGCATAATTATTGAGGATAAAAAAATTATATTCATCAGATTATTGCAAAAAATCAGGTTTAAAAAAAAATTGTTTCGAAAAATATCATTAAAAATACCATTGGCGTAGATAGGTTTGATGTAAGTACTCGTGTGCATTAAAAAAACTCGAGTGCGGCGATAAAATGTCGGGAAATAAAGTCAGAATTCAACGATTGAATGACTCGTCGACGGGGGAACAATCCCTCACTCAGTGAGAAGTGCTTCTCGAGCTGATTCTTTCCTCGTTTCACCCCAAGTTGGGCGTGCCACGAGCCACTTTCTCGCTTATTCAGCAATGATTCAATTCGGATGGGCTTTTTACGCCCGACGCTTGCGATAACTCCAGGAGGGAGTTTCCAAAGACCAAAGTTACCTAACACGAGCCCAATGAAATTGACGTTTGCGGGGCTTCGTGTGGACGTTATAAAGGTGGATAAAAGTAGAGGGGTGTGTGAAAATCATGCTCGTGTTGAAAACAGATTGCAACTCATTCATTTGTCTTGATTAACATTTTTTTTTCTACTCTTTGCAATTTTTTTCACGCATTTCAAACGGGTCCTAGACATTTTTTATCAACGCCAAAATGCCCAAACTCCCTTTTAAGGAGGGTTTAAATTTTTTTTTCATGAATCAGGGGTGATTCTTCGGTGTGTGGACACTCGATTGAACGATTTGGCTCGGATTTTTTCGTGATTTTTCGCGGTTGTCTGCGGGAAAATGTCGGAATATAGGCTTGTTACTGAGAAAGGTGACGCGAAGCACACACGTACGATGGTTTGAGCGAGCTAACAACTTGAAGCATCGGTCCCATATACTCATTCCGTCGCATATTAATACCTGCAAGGTACCGTGTAGCCAGAAGCAGGCAGCTGCCGGCTCGTTTGCAGCACGCGAACCTCAGGCTCTCGCACCTGTAACGTATCTTCCTTCCTTCCATCAGCGCACTCCTTAGCTATCGTCGTCGATGCCGCTTGCATGCGTTACCCTTATTTTTTCACCGCGCGTATATGGTATAAAATTTTTTTTCTCAACTTGTTTTTCCCCCGATGCGACGGTAGACGTGTATTATTATACTTAATTCCCATCATCGATATAAAAAAGTGAATTTGCAAATTATTTATTGGTACCATTGGAAACACGGTGGGATTATATTGTCGGTAATCACTCAGCGCCCACTCGAATATCCCGCACTAATATACATATACGTATAAATATATATATTATTTTATACTTGGGCAATTCGTGCGCCAGTGACAAATTACTAGAACTTGCAAATATTTATCTCGTATTCCGTCGAGTGTTTTACACGTCAGGTACATATGTACGCTCGCAATTTATATGTATAACTTGGTGGAAATAATGAGCACGGAATTAAAATACCCATTTAAATCCATTTTTTATATATCTATAATATCCAACTAAAAAAATAATCATATTTTATTATTCGAAAAACACGTTAATATTTTTTTTAAACGCCTATAAATTTGTTTTTACATAAATTTAGACAATTAAAAAATTATTTAAAAAGTTTTCACATGTGTAAAAAAATAAAAAATAATGAAAAATTCGATAATATATAAATAATAATTGACAATAAGTATATAATATGTGTTGGATATTGAAATTATGTACAAATTTCCATCATGTAGAATGTCGAGCAGGTGATATGTGAAAATGGGCGTATTGGTCACGCGAATGAATGAGATAAAATTTTTCGAGCTTAGAGTATATTTTATATATACAGCGAGAGAGTAAGTAAATGGCTTCTTCCTCAGATATACTCACGCCACCGGCATGTATACGCTGCAATTTAATAAACTCTATACAAGAAGCGAGTCGGTAAGGTTCAAAAGAAACGATCGCGTAATTGGTGGGGATCGATATTAAAAGCGCTGGATCGATATTCTCACGCTCCAAAGGCGCAGACCACGCATTTGTATTATATATATCTCATCAATATATATATATATATATGCATGTAAGATATAGTCGTCTCTGTGTGTGATGCCCTCTTATTCTATATTGGTTGATATTCCTTCGGGGAAACATGTTACCGGTCGAGCGTGCTCGCGTTATTCGACTTTTTGATTAGTTGCTGACTGATATCGATGTACGCATGTTATATTCCTCCGTATATAGGGCCTGGATTCATTTAATGTCTCGTATGCCTTTCATCCGATAATAAATTATCGCTCTACACTAGTTACTAACAGGCAACATTTGTTAACTGAATTAAATATCATTACCAACCTAAGATAAATAATTATCTTCCATGATAAAAATTTATTCTGCATTAAATCAGTTTCTTTTTCGTTATATTCACTATATACAACACCCCACATTAACAAGAGTAATTACTGTCCAGAAGTATGTTTTTCTGGTGATTAAAAAAATTTATTCATCCCGCTGTTACCATTTTGTTTATTTTTTAATTTGCATTTTTTTTTTTTTCCATAAAAACCCCGTTTTTTCTTATTTGGATCTTTATATATATATTACTTTGTGTATATTATTTCTGAGCTATATATTTATTTTATTAAGTTTTTTGTGGCTGACAGTTTAAAACGACGCTACAGAGGGTTGCTGAATTTTTTTTGGTGTTTGTTAGACTGTAAACTAACTGTAAAAAAATCATCGCCGGGGAAAAAAAACATTTAACACTATATTACATATAATTATTTGCCATAAATTTGGGATCTAGAGGGAGGCCGATGGTCTTAAAATGATGCTAGAGGGTTGCAAAATTTTTTAGGAGCTTTTTCAGACCTTCAAGTAAATATAAGAAAAATAGCAAGCAAAACCTTTGGGATTTTCTTATATATATTTATCGATTCATTTTTACAAATTTAATTTTCCATACTTAAAAAAATTATTTTAAACACAAATAAATTTTCCTATGCATCAGAAATTCTTAGAAACGACGCGAAAAACATTTTTTTCATCATCAAAACAATTATTTACGTATATAACAATTTCTACAACAATTAGTTGATAAAATTCTCGGTAATTATTGCAACAGGGTTATAGGGCGAGAGCTTTTATATATACAAACGTTAATTGCAAACGGAATGATTCTCTTTCTAAGAATTAATGGTGGTTTCGTGTACAGCGGGGGAGTCGATTAGTGAGTAATGTTAATGCTTAACTTTGGTATATACTGTTGTACACACTGAGTAACTTCCGTTCGTGCATTAAAACACTGAAGAAACAACGTTAAATACTCGACTCTGTCATCCTCATGACTCCTAGTTTTCAACATCGGCACTTACTTGGACAAGAATTCCGCAAGAATTTCCAGCGTGACACAGCCACATATATTCATAAAATATATATTTACCCACACGCATATACTGTCGTTAGGCGCGTCTTTATGGGCCAGGGCGCAAAGGCTTGAAATAGCCGCGACACTGGAGGAATAAATAATGCCAGTTGATGCTCGATGGCATAGATGTCGATTGAATAAATAATTATAAGGTGAGCAAGAGGCGTCGAAGGTAGTTTACAGCGCGTTAATACTTTCCCACGCGTGCCTCACGCCATATACCTATATACCCGCGCCGGCAATTGTGTGCGTTATATTCCGACAGCTTCAATATGTGCGCGCACCGTCGGCAGAATTTTCATCGTTCCTCACGTCAGACGATCGAAAATCTCCGCGAAACTCGATCATAACTCACGGGAGAACACTGCGCTGCCGCTCCTTAAATTTTCTCCTCGGTCGGTAAGACTGCTCTGCCAATAAAAAACTTGAGTATACTTGAAAAAAAACACGATTTTTGCATTATTTTTCACACTTTATGGACTTTTTACTGCAGTAGAAAAAATTTATTTGATGGAAATATAATTTTTTAAAAACAGGGGAGGCTTTGGATGCACACATTTAAACAAAATTTTGAATCTTGCTATGATAGGATGCTTTAAAAAATTTTTATTTTGCCGAAAATTCGTTTGAAAATTGAAAATAACCGTCGGCGCTGGCAGCGCTACGGTTCAAAGTTGAAACTAGGCGCACGCATGCGCGTCGGCTGAAGCTATAGGAAAAATAAAAAAGATACATTGAAGAAGGGCGCCACGGCGTCGAGCAGTTTATTTCGGTCGGGTTAATTAGTGTTGCCTCGCGAGGTTTACGGTTGACATTTCGTTGGTCGTTCTCGTCGACACAGGCCACAAAATAGAGGGGAGAATAAAGAATATATAGAGAGGAGCATGCAGACAAGGCGCGGGTTAGTTGGAGGGGGCACAGGGGGGTTGTGCAGAGCCGGCTTTTTTACGGCGACATACATACTGGTCGCGGCCATAGTCGACTCTTTCGAATGGGGAGGCGGAATATCAGGTACGCGAACTAATAAAATTCTTTCGTGGCGCCTGGGTGAAATTGGGAGAGATACTTTTCAACCACAAGAGCCATATCCTAAATGCATTTCAACTGTTCTACCACATTTATTATATACCCTCAATAACCCCTGCCCCCTTGTTTTTTTTTTGTCTAAATCTTTTGTTCTCAACTCTCAGCTACAAATATCAGTGTGAACATCACGCAGTTTTACTGCTTGGATTAGACCTCCGGAGCTTTGTAAACTATAGCATACGCCGCCGTATAGACCGAGGTTTCAGCTAATATCTATATAGCCTAACTATTCGGGATGCTTTTGAGGAATTAGTGTAGTTAGTTAAGTTTCCAACAGGTTGTTTTGTCTCAGGATATTGCTACTCCTCTGTGAAACTGACGAAAAAAAAAAAAAAAACTTTTATTTCGTCGTATATTTTTTTACACGTGAAGGGCGAAACATTAATATTAGTGAAGAATAATAAATAAATGTTTGAATTTTAGGATGAAATAAAAAATTTCAAGATAAAACAATTTTTATATTATCTTTTGGAAATTTCATCTATTTTGCTAAATGAGGGAAAAAAATTTTTTTCATTGAAATAAATTTTTTTTCCAGTATAGTCGCAGATAATATTTCTTGTTTAAAATCTATTTGAGCGGTTTTTAAACCCAAAAAATATCAGAAAAATTATATAAGGATATTTAAAATAATTCTTGCAAGTTCGTTGAGATTTCGGAGCGTTACAAACTATATAGCTTTTATCAATGGTAATTTTTTTTCTCTAACTTGTTTATTTAGGTTTAGACGTGTCTACAGTGTTATCGCGTCAAGTTAAGCCTCCTGACAGCTGTAAATATTTAATTTAACTGCGTGCACAGTCTTTTGCGGCACGCGTAGATAAGTTTTCTCAAAAGATTTATGATAAAACACCTTCCAGATTTTTTTCTTCCCAACTACTCGAGTATCTGTCCGAGTTGCCGCATGTCCACGACGAGTTACCAGACGTATAAACACAGTGAGCGAGATGAATTGTGCGCGAGGCAGATGTGCCAATGACAGCAATAGCTATAGAACTGTCGAAATTTGGCCGATTAAACGCAAAGTGGCTCGTGATATACACGCAACTGTCCAATGTAAATTCGAATAATGAATCGGACCTGACGTATATATACAGATGTATAATAGTGTAGCTTTCCTTCGTGCGTGCAAGTTCATATATACGTATATATAGGCGGACGATAATGTCCGGCCGTCGGGAGGTAACGAGACCGAAACGCTCGGGTTATTCGCGCCGCGATTAATCATAGAGAGCGCAATATAATGGATAGCTACGGCATTTTGTCGCTACAATAACGATGGTCACGCTCTCGTTCTGCATGTTATCCATGCGCGCAAGAGATACCTATAATCCACGAAGGGAGGAGCATCTGCGAACGACAATCGTCAAATAGACAATTATATACTAGCAGCTAAATTGAAATTGACACTTCAACAGCCCTGCTAAATACTCTATCTACCTGAATTAATTTAATATATTACCACAACTATCCGTTCCAGCGAATGTATATCCAACCGGACAAGCACTGCTAACAATCCGCTCCATCTTGACCAAGTTTTTGATGAAGAAGTTTTTTAAAATTAAAATATCTTGGTAAATATTGATTTTTCAGAACTTTTGCATATAACATTATTTGTAGATCGGGAAATTCTCTATAAAAAATGTTTATGGTAGAAGTTTCGAAAATGACGTGGTTTTATAGATAATCGCGACGAAAGATCGTGGAGCAGATTGAGAGGGGATGCGGACGTACAGCAGTACAGTGCTGCACCTGGGGCTGATTAAATTTCCACGGGGATTTTGCAGACTTTTTTGGTTGTCTTTGAGTATATGTATTTAAGTGTTGTGCGATGCTTTGTTTTACAAAGAAGCAGCGTAGATCTTTCCTTGTAGCTGCCGTAATTCTTGCCTTGCATCGGCTCGGAGACACATCCTCAGAAGTTTCCGCAGGTAGACGGCGCATTTTCCGATGCACCCACCCCCGTTTTTCCGTGTGAGTTAGTATAGATACAGGCTCCAGACACACTGTCGGTTTTTCCTACTGATGCTCCTCAGACCAGCCAACGATAATCCTGTTAACCTCCGGCGGACTTTCGGTTGTTGCGTCGCCTGCACAATGTGTTTCACTTTCTCTCAATTCTCCACTAGTTTACGAGCTGGCTCATATTTTCTCAAGGACATTAGGCCCCGTGTTCCTGGTTGAGTTTTCGGTAACTTACAAGTCAAACAACCCCCAAAATACACCGTTTAGTACCTTACCAGAAAATTTATTAGCAAACAACTGTATTGTGCTTGTCGTGACAGTTTAAGAGATTGACAATAAATCTAGATGGTGCAAACAGTTACTTGTTAAAATGACTCTTCAAATATTTTACAATACTTTGACAAAGCATTAGGATGTTGTTGAAAAAAAAAAAAACTAAAAATCAATCCCTGAAAATTTTCTTCATCTACCAAAGATTAATTAGTTGGACTGTCACTGAAATTTCAAAACTTTATTTCTTTATTTTCATCAATCCTATGAATAAATTCTAAATTTTTATGACTCTTACTCCGTAAAAATACCGCTTATATCTCTAATAGTCTTCGTCTTTGTTAATTATTAAGTATTATAAATGAAAATTAAATTATACATGCAGAAATATGATTAAGTCTCGAGACAATCACCTTGGAAAATTGGATCAGTAGAATTGTAGCACTGATACGAAATGCCGATCTATAGTTTCAACATAGGTTACAAATAGTTACTAAATTACAACACGAAATAATATAGATATACTATTGGGAAAACTATTGTTGGCCCCTTTTCAATATATATTATTAGTCGCGAAAGTTCATTTTTATTTCTTTAAAAACTTCATAATCTGATGATGATATTATTCATTTCAAATCATGTTTAAATATCAATTACAACCATAAGATTTATCTCAGTTTTTTTACATAATAACAGTTTTTTAAAAGGTCAATAAATATATCTTTATATTTTACAAAAAATACCTCGAATTTATATACAGAAAGCGGGTGTTTTGTCCGCCTAATGTACACTATCTGTTTATATACCTGAAACAAGAAATTATCTTGGCAATGTAGCAATACCGCTTTGCTGAATCAATAAACGCATGGTGAGGTTGTTGCAGCCGTGGAATTTCTCATCGCGAGTAAACTTCCTAAACAGTATAAGCTTATAAATGTATTATTATTTCCTGGTATATACTATAGCTTCCATCGTTACTCAGTTTTAACTCCATCAAATACAACATGGGAAAACAGTTTTGGGATGAAAAATAAAAAACTTGGAAAAAAATATATATAAAACTCGAAAAATGCGATGTTTGCAAATTCTGCCATACAAATACAATATGAACAAGTATAAAAATGAAAAGTACGATAAAGAAGAAAAGAGCGAGAATAAGAAAAAGGCGAGGACAAGATGAGATTTATTCAAGTCCCGTGCCAACGAAGTTGACAAGAGTCGACCCGCGTAAACACACTCGTTTCTCTCTTGTTCTCAGTTGGCGTTGCTGGTTTCTAGCCGGGTTGGGGTGCTCTTAAACAAAGACAGATAGTCGCCCGTTGGCCCGAAGCTAAAAGAATAGGCTGAGGGTAAAAGAGGACGCGGCGAGGCCACGTAAGAGGGAGATGAGAGCGTTGTTTCACGGTTTGGCTGGCTCAGTGGGTGGAGGGCGTTAATAATAGTTGGTGGACGTGGCTTGGTGCAGAAGTGAGGCCCCCTAACGATCTTTGGACCCAATAAAAAGTCAGGGCGACACGACGGAGGCGTCATGAACTATGCGCAGCACACGCGGCCATTGGCCACAGAGGCAGCAGCGCCGCCCTGCGGCTGCGAGTGGGGGCAGCGCCGCGCACAACTCGGAGGGGGCTGCCTGAACGAGTGGATGCTCCACTGTTAAGTGGTGTGAGTGGAGTCAGTCGTAGACTGGAGAGCTCTGTGAGAGCAGGGGACGGACTGTTGCGTAAACGACGGAGAAAAAGCCTATATCTAATCGTAACGTATCTCGCGCGTGTGGATATACCAGTGTTTCGTCCCCTGTCCCCCTGAATATGTGTCCCCCTAAGCCACTTAGGACCCCGACAAGTTAGAAAATAAGCTTCCCATGAACCCTGATGTCAGTGTTATAATTAATGATACGTGCCGGGATTCAAAATAGTGTCAACAATCATTCGAAAATATTGCGAAAAAAAACCAATAGTGCGAGGATGAAGTCGAGGGACAAATTTAACGGTCGGAAAACTTGATGATTTATTTGAAATTTATTTATTTTTCTTCTTTTGGCTGACGTAAACATTATTTTCGCTACTGCGAAAAACGCAGACTCGAATGAGTGGGCTGATGGTGTGCGGTGTTTGTGCAATATTGTGATTTTTTTGGTTTTAGAAAAAAACTTTAATTTTTGTTTGTTAGCGGGGAACATGTCAGCGTACGCGCAATTCGGATATTCGTATCCGTCGGCGTCACAGGTAACCATCACAATCATTCAGCTCTTTCAAATTAAATATTTTCTCCCTCTGTATTATAGTGTGAGTATAGAAATTATTATTAACGATGGGAAGGCTTTGGAAGTCCGGTTCTTTTTTACCCATATATCGATGGCCCAAGACAATTATAATTAGGACAGTTTTACTTATATAGCAGTGACGACAGTTGGATCGGAATATGTGAAGGAATTATAATTGGGAAGAAAATAAAAGGGGGCTTTGAAAACCTGCCAGTGCAGGCCCGACCACGTCAAGGTGCCACCTGCTTTCTTTCTTCTTGTCTTCACTTGGTCATCACGCAGATACCTAAAGCAACTCCCATGCGACGGCCGTCGCTCGCGCGCGTCAAAACGTGTCCCTTCATCTACTAAACACTGTCCCTTTAGCTCATCTATCCTAACAGTTTTCAATACCAGTCATTTTTCCATCTTGCAATCGAAACCAATGCGAGACCTGTTCCAACGTTTCTATCCTTATATAACGCATCGTGTTCCAGAAGGTTATAAATGGTCTGAAAAATATAAAATTTTATGGAAAATGATTAACAGACAGATAAAAAAAAAATCTAAAGAAATTTGATACTTGCATGTGTGTCGTTTTAACGGCCACGAGTTGTAAGAATATGTTTTATACGTAAATAAGATACTTTAGGATTTTTATTGGGCTGTAAAGTTGTCTCGGGGACTAGCCCATCTGGGAGACAGCCTTAGAACGAATTTTTCTGCAATGTTGAAACGATTAATTGGCACTTGCTTGATCTTTCCACGCGCGTGGTAACGATCGAACGCGCGACTGGATCTCGTCAAAGTTTCCAAAGCTCCTCATGTATACCCGGATCTTTTGAAATGCCGCTTTTTATTGTGAAATAGTTATAAAGAGGATAGAGTCTAGTTATTGCCGTCTTTCTTGTCTCTAATAATAATCTCTCAGCGTTGTGTATATCTCACACCGAATAATAAATTATCCGGTCATCGACAGTTGGGATCTCTTTCTGCAGTCAGTTCTCACGTGAACTTTCACTGAGCTTTTTCCATCAGCTGCTAGGTGATCTACCCCGTGTTTTTCACGATGCTTTGCGCATGGAAAAACTCAACCCTTGCGAATTTTCACCGACGCAGACGCGGGCGCATGCGTAAAAACCGGCGCCGCACGGAGTAATGACACAAAAGGACGCGATGGGAGAGGATAAAGTTGTCGAGGAGGATATTTATTCGTCTTGTCTACAATGTTACGTGTGGGTATGATCCGTGTTCCTCGCATGCCAATGACGACACGGTGGGAGAGTACGCGCACACATGGTGTATCGTGTGAGGCGCAAATTGCATTATTATGGTTCGTAAATGACGTGCAGAACATAGCGTGGCTTCGTGCTAGTCCAACTCTGTCTCCTTCTCCACTTTTTACATATTTGTACATATGTATTTTATTTTTTTGACCAACCAACGTTTTTTTTCTGTTGTGTCTCCATATTGATCTTTCGTTTTTTTTCTATATAATTAATTTTTTTTTTTTTCCAAAGCAGGATGTCTTATTTTAATATATACACACGTTATTTAGGATGAATGCTGAAATTTTATCTTGATTGTAAATATTAATTACCGTTGTGTATAGTATAGACTGGAGAATGCTTGTTATTAAAGCATTATTGAGGGAAATACATGCATGACATAATTACTGTTATGAAGAGGATTGGATTAGTTGGCGTTTTGATAAATTAGTTATAAATATGGAGGTATATACGTGGGGTTTTATGGTAATGTGTATATAGGCAAAGTTTATGCATTTAGGTATTGAATAAAAAATATTTCATGGGACTTTTTTTCAACTGTTTTGCGGTTGGTCTTATAGTCGCTGATTATGTTATCTGCACGGTTAAATATTTATTTCATCAAAATATTCTGATTAAATTATCGAAGATTATAATTTTAAGTTGCGATATTATCATTATCGTGGGTATACTTTTGTGAAATTTTCCAATTATTTTAAGTGGTATACACTTGAAGTTCATTTTTTTATTCAGAAAAAAAAATTTTTCTTCCACAAACTCAACTGGAATATTTTATTTTTTTCAAAAACAAACATTAAACATTATAAACAAAAAGAAAATCATGAATTTTGCGTTATCTAAATCATGAATTAATAAATAAACATTAAAAAAAATTTTTTTTTCACTTCAAAAAAAAAAAAAAATAAATGTAATAAATAATTGTATAAGCAATTCTCGCGTATGTCCAGGAGAGTCTCGGGTAAATATTTAGCTACAATGTGGTATGAGTTCTCGGCAATATTGTGTATAAATGCGTAGCAGAGTACCCACAAGTAGAACCGGTTGCTCTGGAATTGCACATCAGGTGCAACGGTTGGTTTTGTACACACGCATTCGTGCACATATGCGATCGAACGCACACAAATACACATTTTCACCATGGCTGCAACAAAACCAACATCAAGCAATTTTTACCCTGTCTCTATAAAAGCCCCCTCCGCGGGAAAAAATCCAAAAGTTGATGCTAACGCTCCTTGATAGCACCAACAGTATATATATTTTTTATTGATTCATTTATTTATTTAGTATATTCGACTTAACTGCAGGTCGTAACCGTAAAAATGCCATCCTGGACGACTCTCGTTCCAGAATTTACTTCATCCACTTCTCACAGCCATCGAGTTACTGCGGCTTTAACGCCTCAAATAGCGACACGCACACATACATCTCAAATTGGTCTTCTCTAATAACGCGAGACTTTGTCGCGCATTTCAGGGCTATTTTTTTTGGCGGATGTTTAAATATAAATACGTCATAAATAATAAGAGCTACGGACATAAAACACCCTGCACATGGTTCGAGAATCAATGTATGTATGTATTCAAAGCCGGGAAAGGACATAAATCTTCTTTTTTTACGATTAGTTGAAGTATGTGGCCTCTCTGTCTTTATTTCTCCTCCTCCTCCTCCTCCTGTGTCTGCTAATATATATTTTTAGGCCAGAAGTGTGCCAGCCACCCTAATATTATCCCCTCCATCTCTCGCGATCGGCCCATCAGTTTTATTTTGTCGATCTCGAGCACTGGCCTTTTGATTTACTTAAAATTAGACTCTGGCCCGATTGTCGTGCGTGATCTCTCCATTATTGACTATGCTGAAATTTTCTATTAATGTATTCCGAGGTCCTATGAGCACTCTTGTATCAGATCTTTGTTCCACTACACGTTGATTCCGACGGAGATATGCTGTTTTGACAAATTTAATATTTCTATTGCTTCTGAGGGATGATTCAATTCTCGAACATTTTCATTTACTGACAGAAATATTTTTTATTTATGTTTTATAGAATCTTAAAAAAAAAAATTTTTTTTTGGTTCTTTATATGGCGATTTTATTTTTTTTAATTATTAATCTTAGGATAATTAATTTTTTTATTTTATAGATTTAAAATGATAATTTAATTTTGACGAGTTTTTATTGGCACAATTTTTTTTTTCAATATTTATGATGCAATATAAATTTTTTTAAAATCACTTTGAAATGATTTATTGATTAATTATTGGTTTATAACGTCGATAATAGAAATATAGTTTTATACGATTTATTAATGCCAAGTTTTTTTTTAAGTCTGTAGATTATTTTAAATCACAAAAAAACGTCCATTTTTATAATTTTGCACGCGAATATTATTTTAAATAATTTTTTTTTTAATTCAATAGTTTTAAATATCTGGTTTTTTTACTGGAATTTTTTTTTTTTTTTTTTTCGAATACTAGGAATATTTTTAAATATTTTTAGATCTGAAATTATCACATTTTCTTATTATTCAACAAATTCAATCCGCGGCTGTCATTACTTGATATTTTATTTTGAAACAAAAAAATAATCTTTCAATTCAGTAAATTTTATATTTTAATAAAAATACAAATTTCGTTTTGGAAAAAAATTGTTTTAAGATGAATGTTAAAAAAAACGATGAATATTGATCGACATTTGTCATGAAAGTATGATTTGTTGCAGCTGCTGGTAAGTGGAGGTCAACCAACGACGGCGACGTCGCCGGCGATGTCGTCGGGAGGTGCCTTGAGTCCCGGAGCCTTGTCGCCGTCATCGACGGCGAGAACAACGACGAGCACGGCGCCAGGTGCGTCAGGAGGTGCAGATACTCCCGTCGGAAGCTCCACCGGCGGTTGCTGCGAGAACGGACGACCAATGATAACGGATCCAGCGTCGGGGCAGACAGTCTGCTCGTGCCAGTACGATAATGCGGCCGCCAGGCTGGCCCTGGGGACATATCCCAGGCTCGCACCACCTGTCACGACATACTCGTCCTATCCCACACCTACGCCGTCGGCCTCGGACCAGGGTCCATATCCAAGCATCGGTATGGACAGCTCCGCTTTCTATTCACCCTTGGTAAGGGCTCTATAACTGATTTTCAGACTAAGTTCAACCCTCTTGATCAAAGTTTCCTCAGAAATCACTGGTATAATTACGAGAGATGTGCGAAAAATTTTTTTAACCATCTTGAGAGCTTATCTGACGAGCCATATCAGTCGACACAAATTGTCAATTATTTTTGCTCGGGATTTACCCACTTTATCCGACTATTTCGAGACTTATCAGACGATTTCGATGAATGTTGATTCAGCGGCATGCTTAGAGAGTAAAATATTTATTTATTTTTTTTTAAATCATATAAAAAATTTTACACTATATCCATTTTTCTATTCTATTAACTTTCTAAAACAATACGCTATTGTTATATTTTCAAATTTTACTTATTTTTCGATGATTAAAATACGAGAAAAATTTTTTTTGCATGAAATTCATATTGTTGCAGTTTTTTCCCCACTTTTTCGGGATTTTATCAGAAAATATTTGACCAAAATTGAAATTTCATAGTTTTGTTGTATAATATTTTTTTTCAATTTCAAGTTACCATCAAAATTTTAACACGACTGTAAAGATTTTTTTTTTTTTCATGAATTTCTAGTGAAGATTAGTAAAAGAAATTTTATCCCAGAGTCACATCACACACAATTGATAAGGTATTCGTGTGTGTTTATAAAATAAGTATAGCGGTTGACACAAGCACAGCGAGGTGAAAAAAATGTGGTTTGACAACATGTAATATTAATATACCTACTTGACTCGATTTGATATCAACTTGCAGCAGTGATGAGACTTATCCTTCGTGCCACTTTTAATTTATCGAGCTATTCATCTTTCTACCCCCGTGCATCACCCTTCACAAATAGCACACTCGCCGCTTTGGTGTTGAAAATCGTCCGAAACGAAAAAATCGTGAGAATTAATAATTAAATAAAGTCAGTGTTTACAGCGCGGAGAAACAAGACGCGCGAATGAAAAATAATTCTACTACAATTTTTATACCTTTATCACCAGTTGCATCGCCGTTATCAATTATTAAAATCGCAACGTGACTCGCAGTCTGCTTGTACATAAGCGTGCTACGCTTGTCCTTTAGTATTATTACTAGTTTTTTCCTGATGACTATCAGAAGTGAATAGCGACAAGTGCACCGGCTTTACAATCAGTAGTCTACGTTGGTTCAGTGTAGCGAGCGCTCCACGTTTTTTGTATATCAATAATTCTGATGGTATACTCAAAACATTGTTAGCATCATATCCATTACTGCTTATTTCGTTATTGGGCATGTCCGTTTTGCACGCAACAATTACCTACAACTAACTACACTCATTATATATTTACATAGGATAAATAAAACAAAGATATTATGTGCAACTTTTTCTACCTTTTAAATTTACGTGGTCATAATTTTTTTTTCTTTTTTTTTTTATTAATAATTTTCTTGACCTATTATACAATTGTTTATCATTGAAACTTTACTTTTTTAAGCACTTTGTGTTGCTAACACTATATTTCATAAAAAAAAAAAAAATATTATCAAGGATAAAATGTCGAATAAATGGATAAATAAAATTTTGAATTTGTCGAGAAAGAAATTAGCATACGATGAATTGGGGTTTGTTGGTGAATTGTCGGGTTTTATTGTTAGAGATTGCAATGGCGTCAAGCACGTGCTGCGATTTTGGCAAAAGAGGGGACAAAAGAAGAGCCTTCTGTCGCCGTATTTCGACTTGAGCGTTATAAGAACGTAATAAGAGCTGGATTAGCATTGAATGAAATGGGCGGCGTGGCGCGGCAATAAGGGCAATAAGCGTAGAGAAGCAGTGCCTATATGCGACACAGTCGCGCACACGGTGGTCTCAGACGCTGAGGTATATTCCAGCTTGATCCCCCCTCGTGGCGCGTCTTTTCGCGATCGCAAACACTCGGCCGTTTGTGTATTGAGCTTCGCTGTGCTTATCCTCTGACGCTCAACACGCACCGCAGCTAGTGCAGTCTAAGGTCTCTACGGCTTCATCGCGTTATCGTATCTCAGGTTTATTCAATTATCGTTCGCGCCGAATGGGAACAAGTTACTTTGCCTATATATGTCATATTTTTTTCCACTTTTATCTTATTTATTTCCACCTACGGACACTTAATAGCCCATACTCATTAGCTCTTCTTTCAAGTGTGCCTTATTTATTGCTTACTTGATTGCAATAATGGCCGATTTGACAACGTAATTACAGTGGCAGTTTTATTTTAATTCGACAGCTGAAAATTTTTACAACTTTTATTATTGTATCGGATTTTTTGTTTTCCAGATTTTATATTTATAAATAATGTGAGAATGGAAATTTTAAGATTGTATCATTTAAATTTTAATTTTAAATCAATTTTTCGATGGAGCATCGAGCAAACTGGAGCATATATGGTTTAAAATCGTTTTTGCTGCGCAGTTTGATGGTATTTAATGGGTATGCAAGCGTGCACTGGGTGCCTTTTAAAATGCAAGTGAGTCGAGAGACATAATCGGTTAGCAATATACTGCGAGGAGCGCATGTGAGTGCATCGCGTCGTGACGACAGTCGCAAGAGGTTCCACCGAGAGTATAGGGGACCACCCGTGGGCCCGACGTCGTAAAAAGGCGCCGAGAAGTCCGTCTGAATGATCCTAGGAGGTCCTTGGTGGCGTGAGCCCAACACATAACACACATCACCATCAATGTGAATTAAGTCAGTTTGAATCCGGAAGAAAACATCTCGCGCTGTCTATTATAATATAATAAAGCCGTCTATTAGAATAGAGAGGCGGCGGATAAATTGAGGGAAATTTTCGTGCCAACACGAGCAGCACCAGGTGGAGCAATAAGGCGAGCTATACGACTTATATGTGAGCTCGAGGGAATGCTGAGCGGACAAGCCACAAAAGAGGGAATTAAGAATTCGAACCAGACGAAGTGAAATACGAAACGCGTTGGCGCCAGAGTTATTCTCTTCCACGACTATAGGGCCCCATATAATGATGCGTTTTCCCATTGTGTTTGCCATTAGCCATGGTTCACCACTCTGACAATTACCGCATCTAAATCTAGGCCAAAACATCTCTCGAGTTTTAGTTTTCAAAACAACCTTTGAAATATTCGAGTTGGATATCAGTTTCTCTGCGTTTAAACTTCGACATCAGGCTTATCAGTTGATGATTAAAGGGTTTTAATGTTTTATTATAAATTATAGATCCGAAAAGCTTGATGGTCAACGTATTCTTCAAGATCTTTCCTCTTGTTTTTTTTTTTTACATGTATTTTGATATATCTAATTGCTGTAATCAAAATCATCAATCAGTCTGACTTTTCTACAAAAAACTGTTCTGTCATCTCTCAGTGTATTTTTTTTTCAACTTTCTTTTAATAATAAATAAAAATTTAAATCTAATCTAATCGGATATCGCAGAACATGATTCCAATTTTTGTTTATCAATGCAGCAAAAAGTATAACCATGTATATGATGAAAGATATTTTTGAGTGTATCATTCAAAATGTGAATGAAATCGTGATCTAGAACAAGGTTGGATATTTATATCATGATTTAATTCAAATTTTACAATGATATATGACGGTTATAATTTTTTTCTATATCAAAATGCATTTGATGTATGATAAAACCTGTTTGCAATGTGTGTTTCAAAACATTCTTTAAAATATATATGCAGTAAAGGAAGGCTGGAAAAAATTGTATATATGAAATTTAGCAAGCTAAACATTCTCATACACGTTTCAGGGAAATCCTTACGGCTTGAAAGATGCCACGGGGATGGGAATGACAGCAGATATGGGCACACCTTGGGGAACAGCCGCGTTGCAACCCGCAGCGACAGGATATTACCCGTACGATCCGACATTGGCTGCCTATGGGTATGTGGTAAAAACTTATATAGTCCTTTCTTTCCATCATAAATAAGCCATATGTGCCGAGGCAATCACCCGGCTTTATACACACGATA
This sequence comes from Macrocentrus cingulum, assembly GCA_002156465.1. Lineage (NCBI taxonomy): Eukaryota > Metazoa > Arthropoda > Insecta > Hymenoptera > Braconidae > Macrocentrus > Macrocentrus cingulum. Next base: position 55,003 of record MVJL01009785.1, read on the forward strand.
ATAAAGACACTCGATGATTATATATAAATTGCTCAGAAAAAATTACTAGACACAGCAATAAATATTTTTCTTATTCCCTGACGTATCTGGCTTCAATGGCTCAACATATTCTCACTATATAACTTCGTGTTCAATCAATAAAACAATTTTTTTTCGTCCTAAGTTCAACAAATATCAGCTTTGTGCAAAATAAAATTACAATTTCATTTTATTGTCGCGTCCACATACTGACCAACGTAAAAATTCTTTCAATTTTTTTTCCACCCTTTTTCAGAGAAAAGAGCTAACCCTGTAAAGTGGGAATTTCACAATTGAAAGTATATATAGACCCAGAGAGTATAACAAGATTTCCAGTGTTTCCCGGTAAATTCTCAACGATAAAATTCTAACCCCTCGATTTTTTATCCTCCCTATAACGCTAAATAAAAATAATTTTATATTTAAAATTCGGTTAAAAAAAATGAAATTGCTTTAAAAATTAATACCTCAATTCTGAAATATAATTTTAGTCTTAAAAATAGTTAAATATTTTCACCCTATAGATAGAAATGAATATTAATATTCACAAATATGGTTAGAGGCATGATTAAAAAAATCTAATCAACTGATAAATCATAAAATCAAGCAAGTACTAAGTCTAGAAAATAGTTGAGATTTTTTTCCTTATCAGTACAAGAGCCACAATGGGCATATAAATTGGCGAGGTTGGTAATTAATCGATTTGTTGACGATAAAATCGTTGCAGAATGGCGAATGTGTACAAAATGGCTGTAGTGACTTGATGGGAAGTAGAGTGGGCGTATACAGCAGAGTATGGTGGCTCGGTTTTGTCGGTTCGATCTAGCTCGGTAGGCGCATCGTTGTTGCACTGTCTCACTCTGGCCCGCAATAGTGTGAGCCCGCGAGAGTGAGTGAGTTTATTGATTGGCTTCCTCCCGGGCTTCGTTCGTTGCTCTCTGTCTTTCACCTTGCTACAAGGCCTCTACACCCTCGCGCCACTCACGCCCACCCTCACCCGGCTCCCACAGGTGCTTTACTTGCTTTGCTTAGCAACCCTCGTGTCCGTACTCGCTCTCACTCGCTCGCTCTGGGCTCCCGCACTTCCCCTTCGAGGCAAAACGCCTCCGCGACCCTCGCCCTGGATATTGTACGCCGGGGAAAGGTGTACAGACACTCGAATGGGCATTGTTTATCGCAAAATCCACCCTCGACGACGAGCCGCTATTAATTTACTCTTGCTTAATAATACCCGCACACTTCCAGCCGCTCACTCGACTTCTCGCTTTCAGTTTGGCCGTCACTCGCCGTCACTGCGCCTCTCGCTCCATGGATTTTCTATTGTTTCCAAGTCTATACTCCATCGAGTTTCGCAAGATAACCATTTGTTTCGATAATTTTCCTCCGTTTTCTCTGTCGAAATAGTTTTTATTTGCGTGGTTATTTTTTAAAATCCATTTTAGACTGATTTTTTAATTAATTTAGAGACGTGAAACTTAAAACTTGATTCGGAATTGAATGATAATCCAATATTTAGAATTGTGGTTTGTGAGAAAAATTTTTTTTTTTAATTTATCCTCAGAAATCTGTGAGTAAAAAATTTTTTAATTAATTTATTGTAACGTTTTAAACCTCTAAACAAGTGGGAAGAGATGTTTTATTGATTGAAAATTGAGTTTTTATGTTGAAATGAGTTTTAAAAGTTAGAAATTTCTCACCGTCGGTAATTTTCATTGTTTTTTTTCAATTATTATTCCATTTTACAGCCTCAATATAATATGAATAAATAACAATAAAACTCTCTACACTGTCCCTCAAATAAAACTCGAAAAAAAAATGTATATATATCCTCTTTTAAAAACTTGTTCCCATAATTTCCTTTGTTTCTCTGGTGTTTTTTACACCAAGAATTATCACCGTAATTTATCCAACAACAGCAATATTTTTTAATTAACCATCAATTTGAATTTATAGAGTAAGTGGAGGCTGTAAAAAAATTTTTTTACGATTTTTATCGAAGAGTGGAAAAGACTTTCAGAGAGAAATAAAAATACCTTGAGTTGCGCCCAAGGCTGGCTACTACTATACTCCATATACTATACTAGTTCCCTCTAGCCTTTTTTTTTTCTTTTTTTTTTCACTTTAGTCTCCGACCATGAAAAGCTCTCACGACCCACACCACCCAATATGCTGTCGCCATCATCCCTCCACCCTTTTTTCCTCTCGCAATTTTTCAACTTGAGCCGTAATGGCCGTACGTGTCTGTATAAAAATCCATCCTCAAAAGCAAACGCACAGAAATATCTAATTTCCATTATTTTTATACAGCCTGCAGGAATAGAAATGTCCCAATTAAATTAGCCGAGGTGTTGGAATTTTAATCCAGTCGTTGTGGATGTGTGTAAATATATGGTGGAACGTGGGCGCAGGCTTTCAAATTTTTTTTTTATTTTATTGTATTTTTTATTTTTATTTAATACACACTCACTATCAGACCTGGACAATCAGGGGGATTGAAATTATACGGCCACTCTGCCAATATTGGTTAACCTTTCGAGGTTGACGTTATACCATCGTATGCAAAGCCCCTAATGAGTCGCTCGAGTGGACGCTACTTCCACTCTAGCATCATACTCTCTCGGTTTTCATATCGTTATTGCCCACCGACGGCCTCTGGCAGTCTCTATTGCTTCGAATACTCCACAAATGCAGATCGTTCCTCGTTTTTCAGCCGCTAAATGAGCCTTCGTGCTCGCATTTATTTGGCAGAAAAATTCCAAAATGTCATCTTGCAATGTAAATAGAATTTTTTTCGATATTTTATCAACGCTTTCAGAACAAAAATTAACATAACATTTTTTTAAAAACAATTATTGATGTCGGAAATTTTTTTTTTTCATTTTTAAAAATAAAATCGTAATCGAGAAAATTAATTAAAAATTTTTTTTTTTTTTTAAAAACATGTTAATAATTCATAGAAGATTGAAAAAAAAAAAAAAAAAAAACAAAAAACAAAAAACAAAATTTCTTGATATTTCAGAAGGTTTTTAATTTTTTTTAAATAAAATAAGACAAAAAAAATTTTTTTTAGGATTTTTTAAATTTTTTTAGGATTTATTATTATTAGATATTTAAAAAATAGTAAAATCAACGAATGAAATTGCTGAAAATTCCAGCAGTTGAGTTTCGTCATCAGTAGATACAGACTGTTTGGTCAGACACGAGACAGCGCGCGCTGTCCGAGTTACTGAAGCAATGTCTGACCATTTCCACTGTCACTTGGCGGCCTAGAACGACAGAAATCACAAGACTAATGGCCCAACAAGAACATAATCAAGACGAATGATTTATACCACGAGCTAAAACAGCTACAATAATTAATTTCTAACAAATCTTTTACTGTCGGTTAAGAAAAAAAATCTTCGCTTGATCTTTCGGACAAGGCGGAGCCCCGGGAGGACAAATATTGGCTGTAAATCCTCGTTTCAAGTGTGCAGAACGATTTAGAGTGAGAAATAGTCGAGAAATATCGAGATAAAAAGTCTCTTGACAGTATTTAACACTAAATCAATATTATTTCGTGTATTTTCACCTTTAACCGCTAACAACAAAATAAATTATTTTAGTCTCCTAGCGCAAATAGACACATTTTACTTGAACAAAGTGGTTTAAACAATTTTCAAATTATCCTATGACTAAAAAAAAATTTTTTATCATAATAAATTCTGTTTGACGTCACTGAGACACCCTCGTAGGGGTTTAGAAAATTTTTAATTCATGCAAGCTCATTAATAAACATTTCTAAAGCAGTTGATTGAATAAAAAAAAATTTTTTATTGAAGAAAACAATTCCTTTGTTGACAAATTTTGTGAGAAAAATATTTTCAACTACCCAGAATGTCATTTTTAGGAAAATCCATCAATTGTTAGCGTTGGTTGATCGATAGAATATACTTGCATAAGGGCGTTTATTGTGTAAACACAACGCGAAAAAATATTTCACCTTTGTTCCTTCGTTGTAAACACTAGCAACGAGCTGTTTGCAACATATTAAATTTGTTCACTAGTCGTTAAAAGTACCCTAGGTTATTTTAAAATGAAATTTGTTTAATTTCAACAATTTTCATCACTTGGAATGATTGGAAAGAAATTATTTTTATCACTCATAGAGTCAATTTAATTATTTAGAAGATGAAAATAATTTTTCACCAATATATATTTGATTGAAAATATTTTAAAAATATTCAACGATGCATATTTGAAAGGCTGAGCGAGTGATTGTACGTGAAAGAGTGGCTTTTAAATTGATTTAGTACTGAGTTGAGCATGAAATAGACGCTGGATGGTATAAATCTGCTTCATTAGGTTTTTCGCGCGATCCCCTTGGTTAATACCCCCCATTGCGAAAATACACAATGGCGTCGATCGATTTCCCGGTTGGAAGTAACGCGGTTTTCGTCGTTGCGCCTCCTTCCTCCTTTCCGTCTCGCTTTTTTTCCTCTTAGTTACGGGAACGGTGGTTTTATTGGAAAGGAACAGCGGCCGCCTTTCCCTTGTCGGGGGCGAGTTTAATAGAGGGTGAAACCACCTTCTTCCACTTTCTTTTCGGTCGCTCGCAGTGTACAGAAAAAAAGAAAACGTCTTGCCGCGTTCGAGTGAGCTTCTCGCCGCAAGAATTCTCACTCTGTCTCGCACACACACACTTTCCACTCTGCACCCCTTATTCAATCTTTTTTCTTCCCTCCAGTCGCGTCTATATAGTCTTTGCAATCTCTCTTGGTCAATCAAGGGAGAGTAATTCTTCTGTTTGCGCAACCAAAGTGCCAAACTAATCTCCCACTCATCAATTCCATTACTCCTTTCTCGTTCTTTTGCTGTCAACCACCATTTTCATTATTTAATAATACAATTAATCAACGGTATTTTAATCACAAAAATTTTAAGTCTGCAAATTTTTTCTTGACCAAAATCTTCATTTTTTTTTTTAACAAAAAACAAATAAAAAAAAATTTTTTTTGTCATAATTAATGATTAAGTTTTTGTGCTCTTGCGATTATTTTCCGATAACATCTCCTCAAGGATTGAAAAATCGGGGGTACAACATAATTTATAGGAAAATTAATCTTCAACTAAAAAGACCTCATGAATTTTTTCCCCTCTATCTCCAATCATTCTCAAAATAAGTCAATGAATAAAAAAATTCTTTGTTTATATACCAGGCTATTTTTCAAAATTTTATGACTACCTAAAAAAATTTTTTTATATATTTTTCAAATTTTGAAGGATTTTTCCTAAAAAAAAAAAAAAAGTCGTGGACATGAAATTTTTTTAATCCTGAAAATAATTAAGAAAAATATTTTAGGTGATTAAAATTTAATTGCCGTCATCGCGACTGATTAAAAACTAGTCAAAAGCAACCCCAACACTGGCATTAATCCTGATCAACACTTCCGAGAAACATCTGTCCCTCGATGGGCATTAAAACCACCCGAAAAAATCGAATCAGGGTAGGTCTATGGTCACGCCGTGTCGCCCTTTAACTGCAGAGTAGCCGAACTACGTCGTGAGAGTGTGTGCACCAGCCCCATACAGGCGATTTTCAATGGGTATTTTACTTTCTAGTAGCCTTCTAGGGTGGTTTGTGTATGCCAACACACACAGACACTATTTATAGCGACATAATAAACAGGAGAGTATATGGGTGTCGTGAGGGGATCGATCGAATCGCCATTACGGCGTGAGTGAGTGCGGCCTCGATGGAATCACGCCGCCGCCGACGCACAGGGGTGGTTTATTCTTCGTATATATTTGCCAGCGTATCACCCTCAGCCCCGATAGGATGATGCGAGGGTGTACACGCTCTCTCTGCAGAGTTTAGGGCGTGTTTGCCCATAGCGCGACACGCAACTCACCATAGACTCTCTTTGAAATCCCTGGGGAATCCATGGATCCACTTTCCCGCCACCCTGGTGGCTTCGCTGGGGTTCAAGAGGGATATAAATCATCGCCAAAGTCACTTCCGAAATTGTGTCAGTTTTCTACTCTCTGTCTGGCTATTTCAGATTTCTTCTTGTTTTATTTCTTTTTGTACAAAAAAAAAAAAACTGTAAAATTCTGAAAATTAAGTGATGTTAAATTTTGTTTTCTTCGATGAAACACGTAGAAACACACTTGAAATTTGAGTAATACAAAAATTTTACCATATTTTTAGATACGGTGCTGGGTATGACTTGGCAGCTCGTCGAAAGAACGCCACGAGAGAGTCGACAGCCACTCTGAAGGCCTGGCTGAACGAGCACAAGAAGAATCCATATCCGACCAAAGGTGAAAAAATAATGCTGGCGATAATCACGAAGATGACGCTCACTCAGGTGTCCACGTGGTTTGCCAATGCCAGGCGAAGACTCAAGAAGGAGAACAAGATGACGTGGGAGCCTAAAAACAAGACGGACGACGACGACGACGCGGTCTTGACCGACTCGGAGGACAAAGACAAAGATGAGATGAGCAGTGACAATCACCGGGCAGACAGGGTTGGAGAGGATGCTCGGAGAGGCCTCGAGGACGCTGGTAAGTCCTACAAATTTTATCCACCCTCTAAATCACAATTTTTAACATCAACCATCCATTTATTCACGAGGTACCCTGAATATCTTGGAATATTATTTTGAAAAAAATTGTATTGAAGGGTAATATCGGTAGAAAAAAAATTCTTTATTGTAGAAAAATTAAAGGAGAACACGTTTTTCAACGAATATCACTTGAGTGAGCCAAGAGAATGAGTTTATAATTGAATTATTAGAGACAAAGTGAGAGAACGCGTCGGCCAGCGAAATATCTCCGTATCGTACATGAGAGAGCAACTCGAGCGAATTCGCAATGAATTCAGGAGTCCGGGGATTGTGTCGCAGAGGCGGACATAATGGTTCACATGTGGGTAAACACAGTGACGGGTTGCGGGTTGGCGCGCGAGGTGATTAATGGCCTTCGGGTGTGTGCCTCCCTGCGCCCTCCGAGCGCTCACGGGAGGTAAGGGCACACACACCGCAGTCCAAACACACGTCCGGGGTAATGCAGGAGCGCGCGAGGGTGCGGCCAGACTGAGTAGCCACCCGTAGGATCATATACTCTCCGGCTCGAGTCCATATACGCTGCTATAGATGTGCTCCGCGGCTTTATGTACCTATACACTGCATATTGGGGATGCTTGCACGTATACATGGGCTTTCCAGAGGTGCTCTCCCTCGGAAAGGCAATGTATCAGAACTCTCAATGTTGGCTGTAGTCTAAATTCTTTCGTGAAGAAAAATTTTTTCCTCTCCAAATTGGAAAATTTCTGAAAAAAAAAATTACTTTCATGTCCGATGTGATTCTTTTTAAGTGTTGAGAAAAAAATTTCAAGTTTTAAAGTATTTTTAGAATAGTTAGGCAGTATTTAAAAATAAATAGCACTGCCATGAGCGTGAAAAACAATTTCAGTCTCGCGACATTACTCACAACAGTGTAATTCACGCCGGAAACTCATTTTTCTCTCCAGCAGACATGTGTACTATTATCTTATCATAATGTCACGTATCGAAGGTCACCTATTTCCACTCCAGAAAAATCATTAGTCATCGACAGTGACAATTGAAGAATTCTCAGTGGCACGCGAACGCTAGTCAACAGCAGACTTGAACGAAAATTGTTTTCATTATTATAATAATCGAAATATTTTCCCCACTCTTATAGAAAGAAAGATTAAACTAAGACCTCAAAATAAAATAAAAACCTAGAAAAAATGAATAAAACAATTATCTCACGGTAGTTTAGGCTGAAATAATTTTTTAACTCAATTAAAAAGTATACATAATAAAAGTTGTGAAGCATGAAATTTTTGTGTAGAAAAATTTCAAGGTAAAATAAATATATTAGCAATATTAATTAATGGGTGATAAGAGGCGAGGGTCAAAAGTTAAAGAGCCACTTGTGGACTGCGGCAGTATCTGTTTAGTTGAGCCATAAGGTTGCCTTTTATAAGGGGGGTAGTTGGGCCATAGTAACTCGCACCCTAAAGCCCACAAACTCTTTTGCTCCATCTCCGTTTCACATCTGGCAGGCATTTCACTCTCTCTCCCTGTCGGCACTGTCTGTGCTCGGGGAATTATCGCTTGACGACCCATCAACTAAACCCTCTGCCAACTCATTCGAACCTCTTAATGAAATTCTCACCCCTGACTGACTGGCCGCCCTGCCAGACAGACGCAACCGACGCTCCTAGAGTGCTTGGCCGGGGTGGCGGTTGCCCAGGGGATGTGAAGACGAAAAAAAGAGGAAAAAAACCACGGATTTTCGTGTGTGCGCCAGAGCGAGATACACAGCCACCACCCCGAGGGATCCAAAATCTCTCGCGCTCCCCAAAGTGCTCCCCCTTTTTTTCACAGCATCCCTTACGGCTTAACTTCAGGCCGAAGCTTCATCTCCCTCTCGAGCTATTTTTCAACCTTCTTTTTGTCACGACTCTATCTCCCTTCAACTCTCCTGTCTTTTTCTTCGCACCCCTCCCTCTCGCAATGACATGCACCCCCGTATCACTTTCACTCGGGGAGTATAAACCATTAATGGAAATATTGCCACGCACCCTCTAATAATTAACGAGCACCAGGGTTCTGGCTTATTGTCACTGCTATAGAGACATCCAACTTCCTAGTTGTTGGATCTTTAAAAGCCCATCGACAAGTCGATTTTCTCTCCTGTGGGGCCTCAAGCTATACTTGTGTCTAACTTTTTCACTGGTCAAAACGCCACTAAAATCACAAAGATGAAAAAATTAAATAAAAATAGAAAATATATACGAGCGATGCAATTTTTTGCTTTCTATAGTATTTTATGCAGTGTCGATGTTTTTGTCACTTTGGAGAGACCTCGCCATCTAGTGGTCAATTTAAAAACAAATTATTTAAACACATTTAAATTAGTGATTAATATTCCTACCCTAGACTTGAATTTTTTCGTTTCTCGTTGAAAAAAACATTTTTTTTATCGTCGAGTGTATGATAATGAGGAAAAAAATGATTTTCCAGAGTCAATAAGACACGTGAAAGCGGAGCACATGCAGCACGAGAAGGACCTGGAGGACGAGGACGACCTAGACCTGGAGGATGACTCGCGAAGGTCAGAAATGACGTTCCACCACATGACGCAGCACCATCACCATCACCATCACCATCAGGGCTACGTGGGTGATGAGCACCTGAAGGAGGAAAACGTAAAACCTGACTGCCAAGCGGCTGGAGTGCGGATTCCCGCGACCAAGCCGAAGATTTGGTCGCTGGCAGACACGGCGGCGTGCAAAACGCCACCCCCGACCTCGCACCACCACCATCAGCAGTACCTGGACCACCACCAGCACCAGCAGGCGCAGCAGCACCACCAACAGCAGCACTACGGCTTCTCACAGCAGCAGCACCAGCAGCCATGGCTCGCTCCGGCGGTTGGTGACGGCCTGGGATCGTTTGCGCTGCCTCCAGCTGCGTCCATGAGCCCCTCGGCCGCTGCCACGGCCCCCTACTCGAATGCAGGTGCACGCTACGGCGGTTTTCTCAGTTCGAGTGGTGGCCAGTTCCACTACAACCCGAATTCCTCGTCCGGATCGACCTCCAGCACGTCCTCGGCGGCCGCGGGGTTTCCCGAGATTGGCACGGACACCCCACCACAGACACCACCCAACATGAAGGCAGCCACACCCAACGGAGTGATCCAGGCACCGGGAACGTACTGCCCTGGTGGCAGTACAACCGCCAGTAGCAATGGCACGACAACCGGTCATTATCCCGGTCTCGCCACGGCGGGTAGTTATCTCTCGTCGAGCTCCGGATCGGCGAGTAGCAGCTCCTCGTTTGGCTCACGCCTACAGAGCTCGCCGCATAAGGAATTTACGTCCGCTAATCAGAGCTCCGTCCTTCATCAGCAAACCACTGCCAGTCTCACGCCTACCGAGGCCACCACGGCGTTTAAGCCTTTTTATAAAGGGTGAGTTTTATATCACAGGGCTGATGGTGTCCATTCTGATAAATGAAACATTCAATTAAGCTCAATATAAAAAATCGTGTATTATTAACATTTCTTCCCACTGCAGATATGTTCAAAAATGTCAAAAATTTGCACTTTTAAACACAAATCATTTTCTGACTTTCAGATCGCAATCGATGGCAAGTGGGTTCGTGTCACCGGTCTAAAACTACAACCCACACATGCCTGGACCTTCAGTCAGGATAATAACTCTCTTCTAAACCAGGTGAGCAATTTTTACCGCATCTTCCACTATACTACAAGTCCCGAGATCATCATTCATCAAACCCAACACGATCCATACTCGAAACTCACATCGGAAACCAATGTAATGAGGCTGAGAGAGCGCTCGCCGAGTTGGGATGAATGGCGAGGGCATGGCCGAGAAAAAAAAACACTCTGAGGACATATAAAAACGAAAATAAAGGAGGCAGCACCGTCGACAAAAAGGAGAAAGGCCCAAACGACCGAGAGTGTTGCGCGGAGCACGGGTGTTAGCTGGATCGTCTTATCTTCTGGTGATCTGATCCTAATTTATAGTCACGTCCTGAATAAACTAGTTTTTCGGCTGTCGTCACCTCTACTCGGGTCGAGCCTGCGTTTTTTTTTCTTCTTTTTTTCTTTGCTTAAAAAAATCAGTCCCGCTTTTCTCTACTTCGTGATTATTATGCCAATGGTCTAGTTTAAAATTCTTCCACTGGCGTCGCGTAATTGCCAATTAGCGGGGGCATATTTAATTGCCATTACTGCGCACGGGTGGCGGATGAATGTCAGGTAGCTGCTGGTACATCTGGTCAACGTGGGCGACCCCGAATTCCTCGGGAAATGTTTTTTTTTTTTTCACTCTGTAAGGATTCTAATATTTATTCGATGTCAGTGCGCGGCATCTGCATAAAATTTTGCCAGCTTCCAAGTTGGAATAGTCCGACGCCTCGGGATTCCGGGTGTCCCCTTAATAAATCCTCATGTCGCGCAGGATGTGTGCCGATACTCTCTGCGTCCTTTGTGCTTCTCGTTGCTGCCGTTTAGTTGCGGGGAAATGCCTGAGAATATCCTACCTTTAGGCGCGCGACTTTGCGCGCTGGGTTCGTGTGAATTCCTCGCCTCCTCGCGCACTATTTTTAGTTGTGGATTTTTTTCTCTCTTTGGGGGAAGGTTTTTGGGGACTTTTTTTGTTTTGTTTTGCCGAGGCGTTCGTTTCGTTTGACTGAAGAATTTCGCGATGCGGTCTTAGCAACGGTTCAATGAACACAGCGCGTCAACGAATTACACGTTTCACCGCGCAACAAGTGGCGAACCCGTTTCTTATTCGTCCGACGGCTGTGTATGTGGATTTATCAGAGTGTGTGGGGATAGATGGATAGATAGGCATCGCATATATAAGTTAATATTGGATGAGAGAGAATATGGAAAAAAAATCCCGCAGTTTTTTTTCCCCGACGCGAGTCCCTCCTGCTCTTTTCAAGTGTTTTCTCCTGCCAATAAATTGTCCGACCAGTCGTCTCAATATGGAGATTCTTTAAAAACAATAAAATCCTCGTGAAATTTATCGTCGAGTGTAAATGTAAAACGAGGATTTCTTTTTTTTACCAATCTTATTACGGAAAATGAGGAAAATATGACAACTAGTGTTATGTTATTTTTTTTATTCTTAAATATCTCGAGAAATACAAGAGCTAGAAAATTTTTGCTAAGAACAGTTTTTGTAGTAAATTTTATAAGCTACAAAAATGTTCTTGGCGAAAACTTTCTAATTTAATTATTTTTCGAGATATGAGCGAAAAGAAACAACTTAAAAAGCTATTATTCATTCTCAAGAATAACAAAAAACTTTGGCATACAACAAAATCCATCGATTGTTCCGCTCTCTGTATTGTTGATTTTTTTTTTCTATTTTTCCCCAGTAAATTGATGAATGAGTGTGGCTCAAAAAAAAAAAAAAAACGTGTCCACGAAAACGAGGTACAAACGAGGCCAATAAAATAGAGGAAAAAAAAAAAAACGAATAAAATGGCAAAAAAATTCGTGTGCGCTTGTAAAAGGCGTCAATCACATTATTAATGCCGTAGCCAAATGTGTGTATCTCAGTAGTCAAATATGAAAACGATACGGGCGTCTACAGCTCGCTATAATGTGTAGTCGGAGATTAATCAGCCATAAAAAGGCGCAGGGTAAAAAAAAACACTCAAGATACACACTCGGCCATCTCTCGGCACGCCACATGAATATTTGAGCGAATATATTCCGTGCTATTATTCGTATCATTCTCGCGGTGAATGTCGCGCACACGAACGTGTACAAAGTGTATATGAACACGGCTAGCCGCGTCGTGGGACCGCACATCCGGCTTAAATGCCCTAGTAACAAGCATTTACACCTTACAAACGTTTGAGCGCAATGTCGGCGACCAAGTTACCCATCGCTTGGCCGACCAGCGAAAACCGGTCCTGCACGCCAGAGAGACTATCCACGGACACCTCGTAATTGCAAAGCGGGACGCGCGCGCGACATTCACGATGTCGCCTTACGATACTGAATATTAATCGCGCTCGCTTGGACCCGAGAGAGAGAGAGCTAAAAACAGAGAAAAACTCGCACCAGTGTGTGTGTGAGAAAATACATGCACCTGTGCACCAAATGGGAAGCTGCAAAATGGCTGGCTATTTTTTTTGTTATCCGTGAAAATTGTTTTATTATTTGTAAAATTTAATTTATCTTATACAATTCAAGATTTTATTTATTCAAATATCTCAAAAACTACAGGAGTTGGGAAAATTTTACACTGAATATTTTTTGTAGCCTATAAAATTTTCTATAAAAAAGTTTGAATAAAAAAATTTCATATCTCTAATGCTTCTCGAGATATCGTTAAAATAAGACATGAGATATAATTTTTTTTTGTTTTCACTTATAACTCTACAAAATCACATAAGTCCCTCAACTTCCTGTAAAATAACCCGACACTTTCGCTGAAAAATACTCCAGATATCTAGCTAATAAAATTAAATAATTAAAAAAAATTAAGTTTCTAACGACAACTGGTTTTTTTTTTCTTGTTACAGCGGAAAACGAGCGAGTATATGTGTACATATATACTTAGGGTGACATATGTACACGAGAGGCCCGTGGTATTATCTTCCATAATCGATAAGTAGCAGTGCTTCATCAGGAGTCGAAGCAAAAAGTGGACTGGAGAGATTGAAATGAAGAAATAACGGAGCAGAGAGAGCGAGTCTACAACGATAAGACGAAAAAAGGGAGATTGATAGTGGCGAGAGGATTGGGAATAAGGCGAAGAGTGGCTGGAGGATCCATAAATCGTTTGGACCAAAGGAGGCAAGAAGTACGCGCAAAGAGCTGGGATTAAACGAAGCAAGGATTAGGAATTACAAAAGTCACAGGAGCTTTCTCAAAAATTTTGTGTGATTGGAAGAAAAAAAGAAGAAAACAAATTTTTTTTCTCGTCGCCTCGTTATACATAATTGCTAGGGTCTTTTTTTTTTTTTTGTAATTTAAAAATCGAGTGTATATATTTTGTTTTTTTTTTTTTTTTTTTATGATTGCAATTTTATTTCATTTGAAAGAGTTTTTATTTAATGTCGGGCAACGTGCAAGTAAAAGCATCGCAATGAGATAGTTCACCATAGCCGGTTGTTCGCAATGAATTATATAAATATATAAACGACGAAGGGACAGATAAATGGAATAAAAAAACCCTCCACTTGTATATATTATAAAGTAATGAGTAAAAAAATACAACAAAAAAAATTGTATCTTACGACCGCTACAGCGACACTACCTTAATACCTTAAAACTACTAATTATTTAAAAGCAAGATGAGAAATATTTAAAAATCCCGCCCCTCACAACCAACAAAACACATATTCAAATATGCAACCGTTTATCGAAGCTTTATTATCCATTAGTCATCGCCGCCGCACTTTGTTCACTGTACCGTCTCCGAAAACAGTCTGCGAAGGTGTTGAATTTAACGAAATGTATAGCCATGTAGTAGCTTTAAGGTACATTCTACTTCAAAGCGTTCGCGGCGCCGTTCACGTGTTGCCCTCTCTTGTACCGCAAGCCAAGCGCAAATTGTACGGGAAATTTTTCTTTACTCGTGAATATCTTGGTAACCGTGCATCTGGTCGAAAATTTATCAAAAACCTTTTTTCTAGCACTTGAAATTATCTACAAAAAATGTTCTATAGCATTTTTCTATAATTATCATAATTTTCGAGATATTAAAAAAAAAATAAAATGCCTGTAAAAATATTCATCTTTTATAGTTGGAAATTTATGTGTCTCTTTTTCCAAAATATCTTGAAAACTAATGGATCTACAAAATTTTACATTAAAACCTTTTTTTTAGCTGTATAAATTTTCTTTAAAAAATATTCCCAGTAAAATTTCCCCTTGACACACGATTACCAAGAAATTCGCCATTGAAGACACTACAATTTTCCGCGAGTTTGTCACGCACTCACGATTATATCAATTAAGAAAATAAAAATACTGGCAGTGTGAAGCGCAATGTTTGTGTGTCGTATCCGAGGTGAAATTACGATATTTCTTTATGTCTAACAAGCGTAGTAATTAAAAAAAATATATTTTATCGTAAAAAAAAAAAAACGGAAAAACAGTTTGTAATAGTTGTGTACATTTGACTTAATTTACTTTCGATAAGAAATCCTCGCATAAATTTTATCCACGCCCAATTTGTGCAGCGCATGATTGATTTATATCTGTGATAACGAGGGAGGACGCGATAGCTATAGAAATTTGTCTAATTGTACGTCAGGGGAGTGAATAAAAAAATTGTTTAGGACGACGACACGACCCGAGAGTGAATGAACGGACGGCGGCGCCGTTTGCCGCATCATCTGGTAGTGTCTCATTGATTATAAATAATTAATTACACACTTAGAAATGGGTTTGAGGTACAGCACAGTGCGTTTATGCTCGGTTGTTCGTACAATTGTAAATTAATACCGATAAAACATGAAGGAGACTTTGTAAATAAATTTCAATGTGAATATAGAAACTTTATATACATACATATGATGTCATATGTATTTATATATACGACTCTATGACTATTGTACCACATATTATCTTATTGTCTACTTTCATTAAGAATTGATATATATATTATACATAAAAATATATATATATATATATTAAAAGAAGACTATTAAGTTGGATTTTGATGGTCGTTTGTATTTCTTTCATCTTTTGAATTTGCACGTAAATTTTTTTATGCCGAGGTGAAGAGTCGAAAGCTTGTCATGACGGAAAAAAAAAACAATGCGCAATAAATACGAAACAATGCGAATGTGTTCCTCAATAAATTTTATAGTCATGCACAACTATAAGCGCGCGGACGACGTCGAGAGATTTCAGTCGAAGGTTTACAAGGACAAGCGAGCCAGTAACGAGGGAGAAAGGAGAGACTATACGTCTCTGTGTGCGTATGTGATATACACGTATGTAGAGGAAAGGCCAGTCGATGCAATACGACCGTCCCGGCCAAGATCTCTCCTCGCAAACACGAAAAAAAAAATCAACTAGACTTACTACAGCCTGTTTATTTTATATTCTCGTGTATACCACGCTTAAAATCAATTCCTGCCGGTTTATTTGCATGCAATACTCATCAAGTGATAATCGCCAATGTGAAGAAAAAAATAGAAACACATTTTTCAGTCATAATTTTTCCATGTTAAACTACGCGACGTCAATATTGCTTTTAGGAGCCGGGGAAAAAAACGAAATCTTATTTAACAAAAAATACTAGATTTAACTATAAAAACCTATGTTATATATGACAAAAAATATTATAACAGAGAAATTGGACATTTATTTATTATAAATGGCTGGTAAGTGTAAACAGATTTATATTTTAAAAGTGGAATTATTATTTTTTCACGATTGCAATTAACCGTGTGATTTTTTTTTTGTTTTCAGGAAAAATATATTCAAACTAAAAAAGCACAAGAAATCAAGAGGATAAAAAAAAATCGCACATATTTTTTTTAAGGATGGAAAAAATTTTTTGGTCTGATCACATTTACATGTTTCAAAATATGTAGAGTGAAATAAAAATTTTTTATCCTTCTATTTTAACCTCGGCGCAGGTGTTTTGTATATTTGAATATTTTTGGAGACTGTGGAGATCCATTTAAAAGGTAAAAATGTGAAGAAAAAAAAATGATTTTCCATGAATAAAAACGTAGATTTTGTTTAGCTAGATATCTTGAGGTTAATTGTCGATTTCCAGGCACCTGGACATGCGCAGGAATTTTTTTTCGTACTCCTTTCGTGGCCGGGGGTATATTGGAGAGAAACTTCGTGTGAGAATGTATGACAAGGATTACACGAGGAGGAAGAAAAAAAAAGCGAATAGGTGGGTATATTTTGTCGATGGTGCGGCCTACACGCGTTTGGCTGTGTATACGCCGCGTTATATAATTCCAGAGCGACGTATATTTATTCACATAATATTCAGAGACATATATACACGCGAATGGAGTTGCTGCTACAAACTCTGCGGGGTGGAGTGAAAAAAAGGCGTGTTTATTTATTGGATTGCGTCTGTTTATAAAAATCCTCGGCTGTATCGTTCTTCGTCTTCGTTTTCCGAGCTCGGAATAATATCAGCGGGTCCCAAGCAGCGTATAATAATATTGATAACCCTAGAGCCGAGTAAGGGATGAGCAGAGTAGGAGGTGGGCATTACCATAAATTTAAATGTCCACGCGCGCTTTAGTATACACACCCCCTACTCCGTGACGTATTTGCCCCGTCTTATTTTCCCCTTTATGGCTTACTTTATGGCGAGAACTCAATTTCGTGTGTGGCTATATTCTGCCTGTGTGTATCTGTGCCCTGGCCACTTGGCTGCTTGGTATTCCGAGTGACTAATATACCCGAGCAACGCCGTCATGATGCATCGTCATGCGTGGCCCACCGAGTGTCGCGTATAGCCTCGCCTCAGCCTTTATTGTGACCTCTAGCAGTGCAAACCTTCTCTGTGGGATGTCTACTCTTCGTAAACAAAATCTTTCGCAGTTTGATTCTCGCTGGGACGACTGAGAAAAAAAAAAAACTTTCAATACTTCAATTCGTGGGTTTTTTAAAAATCTCGGTACGACGTCCTTTTACTTGAATATCTCGAAAAGGCTAAGAGCTACAGGAATTATGCATATGACCTTTTTTGTAGTGCGAAAAATAAGCTTTTAAAATGATTCTTAAGCATTTTTTGCTAGAGCTTTTAGATTTTAAGATATTAGCGGTAGAAAAAAAAAAAAACAATTTTTTAATACAACTATAAAACTTTGGTACTTACATTTTTTTTAAAATATTTATATAAATAGGGGTGATTTTTCAGAGCCAAGGGCATTTTTCACGATGAAGCTAGCATGATTGTTATTCGGGAATATTTTTTAATGTTATGCTAAAATTAATAAATTGGCAATGTGTAAAAATTTGTATTCACAACACTCCTGGAGACGTCTGCACGCAGCGAAAATCCGAGAAAAACTGTCAGTTTTCATGAAAAAGTCCGGTAAGCCTAGCTTTATCGATAATTTTTAATTGCTTTTTGATATCTCTTACGTGTACTGATATAATCGACGTTTTGCCCACGTTAGTCAGTTCTTCCTGGGCTTTCAATGAGTGTAGACGTGTCAATGCGCGGGTATAGTGAATTGAAATTTTTGTATAATGCTATTTTGATTAATTTTGCATTGTGCTATATGGTTAAACCATCTATTTTTTACAAGTATTCTAGCTTGAAAAATTTAATAGAGAATATTTAACTGAATTTAAGAATTTTGTCTTTCTGATGTTTTTCTTCAGGCTTTTACTTTTAAAACCTTATAAGCCATGAAAAAAAAAATCCTCTTAGGCCTTAACTCCAGATAGTCAAAATGAGAAATCCAAGTATTTGACGATGTATCCGGATGAATCGAAGACCAAGTAACATAATCCAGGCAGAATAATCAAGAGGACAAAATGGTGGCACGATAAGGGGAATTGGAGAGAATAAATGTAGACTTGTGTGTATATAACCGAATGACTATACGATAAATGTGTATACTTATCGGGCAGTAAAGATGTTTACAGCAGGCTCCAGCTATCGCTATCGTTCTTTCCTTCAGCACAGTCTTGCTCTCTGTCTTCCTCCCTTAAAAAAAACCAGCTACTCTAATTGATTTGTGACCGAGGCGCTATCGCCGCTCGTAACTTAAATTAAATAACATGAGCAATCGTCGTCCATACAAGCGTCGAAATAGTGTTGCACGATCGAGAGCCACTATCATGTCGTCAACATATACAAAACGCTAGAGATTTAATTTTCTGTCTCGTATATACACTATCTGCCCAATTTCATTTTTATTTATCTTCATCACCCGTGAATTATTGCTCGCAAAAAAATTCTTCATCATCCATTAAGCCTCTCCAATCATCCAAAAATCATGTTGGCCAATTATTTCGTCAGATTAACGCCTGGAAAATCCGCCTTAGCAGCCTCGCAATATTTTCCTATTACTGTGTAATTAATCAGATGTTGTCACTAGTGTCAAGTTGGTGATTTTTCATGGAGGAAAATATTTTTTTTCTGTAATACAGGGTTTAATTTTGGGCTGAAACATCTGGAAAGTATTTTAGCCGTTAATTATGTGTTGAAGTGTTGATAATTTTTGGTGGAAAAAAATTTTTTTCACAACAAAAAAACTTGTCCTTTGCCTCTGTCCAGGCTTATATTGCGTCAGTGGACGATTTATCATTTGATTCAATCCGCGGCTCTTTGTCTCCTCGCTCTCGCCGTCATTATTTTAGAATAATCTGAAACCGATGGTGATTAGTGGAGTTGGCGTCACCTGCGCCTCATTTATATGTACAAAATACCCCGAGCGCATATACACACAGCTCGAAAGCCTGCTATCTGCACGACAGGGATTCGCGGTCCATCGATCATTCCATTGCCACACGTCAGGAATCGTGCGTGTCAATCTATCGTCGCCTGTCCGATCATTTTGGCAATCAGCTCTCGTAAATTCGACGCCATTTCGTGCGGTTTTAGCATCGGAAATTGTCCTACACTGTTCTGCCAGTTGGGAAAAAAAATTATTTATTGAAGCGATAAATTTTTTTTTTTTTCGCCATTCATTTCTCTTTAATTGCCGAGTGATTTTTAAATCTTTAAAAAATTTTTTATTTTCAATATATTCATTGCCAGAAACACGAAGAAATTTATGTTGCATTAAACATATTTTTTTTTTTTGAAGCAGAAATTTATTCTTGGCTGATCATGAAAGGAGTTATCTACTGCGAAATCTCGAATTTTTTTGTCTCTACAATTTAAAATGGAAAAATAATTTTTTTTAAGAGGTCAACCCTGCGTTTTTTTTTCTTTTACATTTTTCTTCACATATAAATTTTTGATTCTGTTTTTTTTTTGTTTTCCGCAGGGTGTGATAACAAGATGGGGAATTTTAGAGGGACACAGTGGCGCGTAAAGAGCGTGTAATAAAGGTGATTTGGTTAGTGGAGCATCAACTAGCAGAGCTGAGCGGCGGATAGTAAAGGTAGGAGGGTGAAGAAATTCGCTGAGGACCTTCTCGCCACCTCTCTGTATAATATATTGCGTCCCGCATGATGTTGGCCAGCAGAGAGACCTTTGTTTCCAAAAGCCGCGGCGTATTCGTACTGCTCATTGACAGGAGTGTGAGACAGGATATATAGGAGAATGGACACAAAGAAATTTCTGTGGAATCTCGGCGGTTGCTATTGCCTATATACCGTCAAGCAGCAGAGAGTATCAGAGACAAAAAAGAGCGTGTGAGAACGGGTCTGGCTCGGGTCCTCTCGCTGCATCTCTAAACGACCGGATGTGGACGGCTCGCGGGTTGGCTATTTTTTTAAAGCATCGTTTCTCAACTTTTCACCTCTCAGGTATTCTTGAGGGTCCTTTCATCAAGCTTGTTTAGCATTCCTCCTCTTTTTTATACCATTCGAATAAAAAAATCTACTGTCTAAAATTCTCTCATGCGATTAATCTCGCAGTGATATGTCGTAAAGTCAAACGATCAAAAATTTTTTTCAAAAAAACAATTTTACAGCGTATGTCACGCAGACGAGTCTTTTTTTAAAAAAATTCAATATACCTTATTAATACATATAATAAAAATTAAATATAAATTTTTCAATAAGAAAAATTACTCACCTTGATTAAATTGATTGACAATTGCACTCCAGTTGATAACACTTAATCCAGAATTTGATTCAAGTGTACTGCCGATGTAGATGGCTAGTTTGACTTGTCACGTGCAGCAGGCGTGTGTGTTTCTATGGCTGTTAGGCAGGAAGAAGCGAAAGAAAAAGTCGCCTAATTGATGCTTCGTCTTTGTTTTAGTTAATTCCAACATGGTTCGGCCATTAAAACGTCCCGCAGTATCGGCAAGCCCGATCTCCGGTGCGAGATAAATGATGACACCCGCTCCAGGGGTACCATACTTACCACGACTATCAACGCGAGACGGTTTTCTACCACCACTAAGCCCACCATTGACTCGCCGTACTGTCTCTGTCCGGCTAGTTTGCCTGCCGGCACACCTTCCTGACTCTTATCCGCGCGATTTCACCGCCGATCTATCTCGCCTCGCTCTCAGGGATCAACCGAAAATTTCCTCTTTCTCTCTCTTCGCGTGTGTATACAGTCTTCCTCTGATCGATCACGTCCAAAAACGTGTATCTAACCATACTTACTGTAGATATCCAACTGGGAATCATCAATGAACTGAAAAAAGACAAGAAAATTTATTAGTACAATAAAACAAAAACAAGTGTGACAAAAATTCTTATGTCCTGTCACTGTCATGTCGCGCGACGATAGTCGAAAAAATTAGAGTAAGAGAATCTTACCCTATATCTGATAGTCTTTTAATGCTACATAAGTGGTGTATAATTAGGTAATGTTCGGAGCACTCAAGCGAAACGGGCGTTAATGGCTGTGGCAACGGCCACTAAGACACTCAGGTATTAATGTAAAACACATTTAGCTGATAAACTAAAATTTTAATCCCTGGATTTTTCATGTTATTTTGAAAATATTAACTGTGTGCGTGGATTTGTATTGCGGGCGCCGTATGGGTCCCGAGTAAAGCTTCGATTGGCGCTATTTAATTAAATTAACGCCAAGCGCAGATTAACGAACGTGCCACCACACGAGATTTCAGATGCATAATGAGAAGTTGTCCACATAGTGTGACCGCTGCACACAATCGCACACACGACCATATAACCCTGATGTCTTTGGGTGGTCCTCTGACGGACTATTACAGTCCATTTGGCTCGTTACTGCGCCTGGCGACCCGACAACATTGACATATATGTGCTTTTATTCGCTAATTTTTTTTTCCTGCTTCTCGTCACCCTCGGAGGTGTTCTGCAGCCCAGCCACCTTTTTTTTGCTCAGGTTCTGGTGCCTTTTTTTGTAGGGGAAATTTTTTTTTCACGCGGGAAAAAATTTTTTTTTCTTGTCTGATCATAAAAGAATTTATCTACTGTAAGTTTCTCAACTTTTGATTTATGTAATTAGTAGTTTTTTAATTATTTTAAAAGTTAGATTTTAAGATTTAAAACTATGACTTGGTTGAAAAGTTTATTATTTTTGAATGATTGTAAGAAAAAAATTTTTTTTACGCACAATCGAGGCGTACTAGGTGAATCAGAGTTCAGACAGACTGTGTAATATCGGGGGACATTACGCACGTCCGCAGAACGTGTGCGCAAACTCTGTGTACCCATAGACGGCACGTGGCAGTTGTCATCCTGTCACGTAAAAGCGTGCCTTCAGAAAACACACAATTCTCATCATCACAATATGTTTTCCCTAGGAGTTCAATCGAATATAAATGAAGTGACTCGTGGTCGGAAAAATAACGCCCGAAAAGACAGAAAAAAAAAATCAATGTTCAAAACATCAAGGCACCTGGTTGTCTGCCTACGTTAGAATCAAATTCCATTGAGAGCTAGTGGAGGAGCTATTAAAAGGAGAAAAAAATACGGGCTATAAAAGAAAAAATGCCGAATAAACGTACAGAATAGCAGAGCTGTGTCGGTGAGAATGTCCTTGATTCATTCAGACCCTTTTTATCTCGGAATTCGTTCCGGAAAAAACGCGTGATTTCTCGGAAGGCGATCTTTCTCGAGTTTGGTCGCCGTGGAGAGCAGTTAGGACCACTGAACGACTCGAGTTGATAGTGTGGAACCGGCGTGGACGCATCAATGGGCTCCATTCAGTGTCGAGTGCGATGTTATCGCATTCTCTTGCCTCCAAAGCCTCCACCTGGATATCCATCTTGGTCCTAATTATTTTTCAACATCCATCGTCTCTCGTGCCATCCTTGTCCACTGCTAAGACTCCTTATCAATGAGACGATGACACAGGACGCTGATTCTCGACAATTTTCGGTCTGAAATTGGGAAAAAATTGCTTTACTGCATGTTTTAAAAAAATTAACAATCTTCTTATCACCTCAACGAATTGAAAAAAAAAATCTACCATCCAAAAAAATAATTTTACATTCTTTTTGGTCTAAAAAAAAAATTTATTCCTCCTCAATTTTCCTAATAACGCAATAATTAAAATTTTTTTCCAGGTAATTATTCTGAGAAAAAAATCGCACGGTCGCAAGCAGTCAATTAATCTCCCTAATCGAATTAACTGGAAGATCTGATTGAAAGATTAATAATATGGTACAGGAAAAGAATAGGATCGTGGGCATGTATATGTGGAAAAGAGCAGACGAAATGTGTCGATGCGATGGATGATGGAAAGCAGGAGCATAATCCTCGTAGAGTGGTTGCACAGGATGCCGGGTATATCACGGGAGATTGGAGTGGGTCTTGGCGGGGGGTGGTGACAGCACGGCCTGCAGACCACGGGGGGTCAGCGTCGGAGGGAATCAGGAATTCAAGCACGAATGGCCGGGCAACAGCGAGAGCCGTCACTTGGTACGAGCCTCGGCATTCATTACCTCCTGGTGTCTTACGCCAACCGGTGCACTGCGCCACTCATATCTTATTATATTAATATATTATTTAGCCAGGTCGCGCTGCTTTATTCTCTCCTATGCTCTGCTGCTGGATAAGAATGGAGAGCTGTATCATTTATGGATGTGTAGAGCCATGTATATCTACCATTGCTTTCATAACTCAACTTTAAATGAATCTCTTGGACATATCTCAGTTGAGATGTTTTGTTCCTTGCGCTTTTGCCCATCAGTTAACAATAAAATCTTCCCTATTATTATTTCTCTTGCCGTCACGGGCGGCCCAGCTTTATGGCACTGTCGTGCATATGCTATTTTCATTACTGGATTTTTTTAAATCAACTGAAAATTTTTCTACAGACCTACAAAATTTATTATTCATTAAAAATCTCTGTAAACCAATTGAAAATTTACTTAAGCTTTTAATAGTTTTTATGTTGAAAAAAAAAAACATTTTTTTTTTTAGATTTTTTATCTATTTGAATTTTTTTACCACTTATTGATGGTTAAAAAAAATTTTTCGGGTTGTATTTTTAATAAATAAATGTATTAAACATATTTTTAAGGTAAAAAAAAAACATGGAACATCAATTTTTTCATGTATTTAGTGGAGTTTATGAAATATCAACTTTTCGGGATTTTGTTTTTTTTTTTTCGATATATCTCAAAAACTGGGTTTGATACGAAAAAAATAGTTCAGATCTTTTTTGTAGAAAATTTAATTAATTATAAAAAAGTTCTCTTACTTAAAACTCGATTTTTGAATATTAAACGAGATAATACGGAAAATAAAAAAAGTTGAAACTTCAAAGGGGATAATCCCTGTCATGATCAGACAGGGAGCTAAATTTAATTTCGCTGCTTATGCGGGCGCAACAGGATGGTTTTAAATCAACAATAATAAGAAAAAATAACTGAAATTCGTAGAATTTAATTAATTAAATAACCATGCGTTATTTAAAAAAATATAACAAGCAATAAACATGGTTTTTCCCCTGAAATAAATTACGTTTCGCTGTTGCATCTGCAGTAAGAGTATTCTAGTCACATGCATTTTTGTTTATCCATTTCTCTCTGGTTTTATTCTCTCTCGACATGCACTCTGCTTTTTACAGACTCTTTCCAACCCGTCTTATTTTTCCTCTTTATCGACAATATACAGACTGTGTAACACATGCATACTGTACATCGCAAAGATTTTTTTTTTAGTTTTCCTCAACATGGAGAAAGGTCGAGGAACACGGGAGTACACCATCTTGAAACTTTCGAGCCTGCAAATTCACTATAAACAGCCAAAAGCATCAAACAGGGTCGACCTCGAAGTTTGCAAGTCGCACAAGTAGCTCAAAAGTGTCACGAGCGTCGAATCAAAGTTCAAGGGCTGTGCAAAATCCCACCAACATTTCTCTACAAACTTCCTGAGCCCTCTGGAACCTTGAAACCGCTTTGAAAAAAATTTTTTGTCCACCGTTTAAACTCAAAACTCGAAAATTCTCGTTTGAAAATCACTCCCTCGGGAGAAAACTACCCCTCAGCATGCGTCAGTGTATTTCAAGGGTGAAAAAATAATGTGAGAGGGTTCTCTCTCAATAGTTCGCCGCAAAGCGCGCGTTAATCGAAAAAATCCTGTGGCCGCCAGGCCAAAAAATGCGACACGGCGCGCGACGGCCGCGGCGGCGGCTTGCGCGGCGTCCTGGTAGGTGGCAGCACATGGCAACGGGACAAAAGAGCACGCGGTGAGTGCGAGCCAGAGCGGGACTCAATAACTCGTCGAGATCGCGGCGTTTCGCGTCAAGTTGACGGTCTAATGACGATAATTCGCGGTGAGTAATGAAGTGGCCATGCAGGGGCGGACCCTGCAGGCGCCCGGCCCCGCTCGCAGGAGGCTCAAGTCAGAGGTGGTACTAATGAGGCTGATGCAGTGAAGAGGATCAAGTCTGCGAGAGCCTGCCGGCGAAAGAAACGGCCGAGGAGGCTGGCTGTGGACCTTCGGCTTGGATTGGTCCATTCGTAAGAAAGCAGGGCGTTGTGGTTGGACGCCGCCGCTCGGTGGGTTTACTATATGTACCTTGTACATGTAACGAGGTGGAAAAAAAAAACACGAGCACATGGCTGGAAATGTTGCAGGAGTGAGGATGATACACAGCAGCATGGGGTGTTCGGGATTTTCTGTGTGTTGGAGGTGTAGTTTACCTGTGTGAACAGGCAATAGGCTTCGATCAAACCGTTTTTTCTTATTTATTATGTCTTCATGCAAGAATTTTTCGAGTTTTTTTTTATTCATGTCATTAAGGAGACTCATGGCTACGTTTCAGCGTGGATGAATTTTTTTTTTATCATTTACGAGTCATTTTAGCCGAAAATTTGAGGATTAAAAAAATCTTTAATTTATGTTTCAGGTAAATTTCTCGTTATTTCAAGGGTTGAAAAATATTTCAAGACATTAATTACATCAAGAGATATATTATTTTTGACGAGAAAAAAAATTTTTTCTCGGTCAAAAAAATCTTTATGTGATTACACTCTGCAAAACCATTGAAAAAAAAAAAAAAAATCAGCTCATGTATATCTGCAATCTCAACGACGATGCGCGCACTCAAATACATTTATTTATATATATTTTTCAAACATATCTCCATGATGGGTCTCAAGTTGCTGATAAAACTGCGGATCTGCCCGAGCGATTGCCGCCTGAGAAATTGAAAGTTTTATATCTCGCGACATATCGATCGTCTGCACGAGTCGGCATCGAGAGTCCTTTGAAGATAATCTGATATCTGTGAAAAAAAATCTTGTCTAATTTGCGGATAACACGCTACACAAGGTAAAACGATAAGTCAATAATCGATAACAGTTTTCTTTTTCGCCTGAGGTCACACACGGCAAATTTGAAACAAAGGATCGAGTTTATTTTATGAGAAACTCATATATGTATACACACACAGTAAAATGTGTAGAGAGCAAGGTGGAGTGAATTAGAGGCTTTGCGTGCCACGGAGAAAAATTCCATCCGCCCCTTGTTCGCCCAGTGTCTGCGGATGGATAATAAAGCTAGGCGTCGCACTCGGAAACACGTCGTAGCGCAATGATCAGAGCAACAGAGACCACGCGCGCAGTTTCGCAGTCGTTTTAGAGCCCCCGTTCACCCCTGCTCACCCGCCAGAGTGCTCTACATCGCAGTGGGGATGTCAAACTACCCCTGTGAATCGTCTTCTCCCCCTCCGGTCACTCGCGTTTATAAAAATCCCCACTTTTTTCCCTCGGCGCGGCTAAAACTCTCGCAAAGTCGAGCGCCGCGGTCCGCCGAGTTGTGCTGCCACCTGAACAAAGATCGCTAGACACACTTTTCTGTATTATTCTTACATTTCAAATAATATTTTGAGGTTTTAAAATTTTTTTATCATCATGAAAACTCAAATTTTGATATTTAAAGTATAGAACAAAAATCATTAATCCGTGTAACTTAATCCACTAAAATGTTATAAATTTATTTATTTATTAATATAAATTATAAATAATTGTGTTGTTAAATTTTTAAGATATTTTGTTTTACATTAAATTATTTTTATCTATTGATTTTTAGATGAAAACTATTTTTTATCCGTCTGGCTATACTACTTGATTGGCTATTTTTGCAAATATCTCAAAAATGATAAGTTTTATCAATATTTTGCATAGATCCGTTTTTATAGAACTTTTTACAAGCTACAAAAAAGTTTTATATAAAAATTTTGTGAGACTCACCATTCTCGAGATATTGGTTAATTAAAAAAAAAACAATATAAAACAGTATGAACTCAACGTTTCCTATGTTCTTAAAATACATCTTTTCAACTATAAATACGTTTTAATTACAGATTATAAATGATAAGATATGTAAATAAAAAAATTATCACCCATGTTTTTTTTTGTGTTTTTAATCCATTTGTAGAAGGGTGACAATCTTGTCATTGGTCGTTAAAAAAAAACTACACCAAATTTATATATTTGCTAATAAAAGATAAAAAAGTCACTAACGAAATTTCCACAAATAAAAATAATCTATACAGCAAATAATAATGAAGCATATCACATGATGGAGAAACGCCGGAGCATATAATATCCACATACATACAACAGAAGTTGGGCATTAAAATGGAGTTGCAGTTCACCCCCCAATAAAAAGGCAATAAAGCGTGTATTAACGATTGAACAATATTGACTGGCGCGCAAGCGACGTTGGGAATGGGCACTTGAGCTGCAAAGAAATAAAGCGAGTTGTCTCGAAACGATCACGTCGCTAGGCTACATAGCTTACCAACACACAGCTCGAGCATCTCCACTCTCTCATTCGATACATATACACAGCGGCAGCAGGGAGAGAGAGAGTGAGGGGATCGAAATACGCGCAGGCGAGTAAATGTGTACTGTTGAGACGTGTGCGAGAGCGCAGGGTTGTGTAGACCGCGGTGTTAACAAACGGTACACTAATGTTTCACATCTCGGCATGCTTCCCTGTGTGCTGTCGCCGTTTCCCCCGATGTATTCCGCAGCCGCGAGGGCAAGAGTGCCAAGTAGCGACTCGAGAACGTCGTCGAGCGAGTCGTGCATTGAATGGGCGATGGGAGGGGGTGCTTACAGCTTTCAATGTATTACCGTACGGGGGGGTATCGTCGGAAAGAGACGGATATATCGCCGCGGTGTTTGCCAGGAAGGCGGAGGACGTGTATAGAAGGCGGAGCGCGGACAAACCTCGCCCCCAGGAGGGGAAAAAACCCTGGCTCACGATCCCCACGCCGCGGGGTGAAAGAATACCCGCCAAAGGGGTGGCTAAATTATCCACCACTGCTTACCTTTCACCCCCCCCCCTCACTATACCCTTCGCAACTCACATTTGTATCACCTTGAGAATCCTGAAACTGGAGAAAAATATATATTTTTTTCCCCTCAAAATTTGTACCCTTTTTGTTCATTTTTTACAATTACTAAATTGTAAAATATGTGAAGGAAAAAAAGTGTTTTTTTGTCTACCTATCCATCGCACATTATATTAGAATAAATTCTGTAATTAAAAAAAATTATATTATACATTGAATAAGACAAAAATTTTCTCGCCATTTCAAAGAAAAAACGACTCCATACTGTATATACAAAAAGGGCGATAAAAAATTAGTTTTTTTCCCCCGAAAAAAAAAATAAGAAGAAAACGTTATCGATAGTGCGAGCTCTGTGGAGGTGTGGGAGTGGAGCAGAGTGGGCAGAACGTGAGAGAGGCGAGAGAGGTCGATGTGGAAAGAAGATAAAATAAGGATGAGTACCGAGCACATACATACATACAAGCGGGGGTGGGGGGCGACAGTAGAAAATATTTCGGTGTGCGGTTGTGTCAAAGAAGGTTGAGGGGAAAGAAAGCAAACGTGTGGATGGGTTGCGCGCGCTCGCGCCTATCTATCGCAAACTATCGTTGGAAGAGAGAAGTCAGGCGGCAAGCAAGCAGCGCCTCCTCGACCAAACTTTCGGATCTATCGAACTAAAATTGTCGTGGAGTTTTTCCCCCACACAAGTCGAGCAGGCGCCCCCCACCACGCGGCCAAACAAAAGCGAAGAGGGAAGAAGAACTGTGTGTGTAGCGGGTGGGGGGAAGCGATGCCGCGCGCGCGAGAGAGACACTGTAAACCACACACCAGCACACACTGTAATCCAACAACTAATACGTGCGAAGGGCAAACTGGAGGGGAGGCGTACAGGAAGCGAGGTAGGAAGCTCGCGACTCACCATATTTTATTGTCGCGTTTGCCAACGCTAACCGCCGGCATACGACTCGGCGCGCGCGATCGCTTGAACAACGGGGAATAGAGCACTAGTGACATCTGGATATTGCCCCTCCGAACTCGCTCTTTGTATCTCGTTTTGTGCCCTGGACCCTCCCACAAGGAGGGGGCGCAGCAAAAATAAACGTCGCTTGCTAGCTTTTTTTTTTATTTCTTCTCTCACCGTTCTCCCACGCGACAGCAGTGTGAATTAGTGTCGGTGTGCGCGGCTGTGGTGGAGAAAACGAGCCACTGGACTCTGGCGACACCGCGCACCGCCTCTCGCCGAGCTTGAACGGAAAAAACGCCCGCAAAAGAGACGAGTTTGGCGCTAGTAGTAGTGCAGAGTTCAGCGAGCGAGACAGAAGAAGTGCTACCGCGTTACACGCCGCGCCGCGGTCGAACGCCTGCGTCTCTACCAACTCTAAACCAAGCCAGTTTGTACTTGGCGCCCTGCACGAGTCTACGGACAGACGGACTAGCCGGCACGCCGGATTTGGACAATGAAATTCACAGCAGCAGCAGCACCGGCAACAGCAGCAACAGCAACACATGTTTGCCGTCGTGTGGCCGCTGCTCCAAGTTTAATTTCATCGTAGCGCCGACGCCAGTGCGAGTTTCAGCCTGTTCAGTGTTGTGACAGTAATAAGACACTATATTTCCCAACTGCAGTTTCTCCTTCCCGCGCTTCCGCCCTCCCCGCCGACCGTCATCCCACTCCTCTCACTCCTCCGACCGGATTCCATCGAAAAGAAACGACGATTCGGCCAGGATAGTCGCGACCGATCATAGCTGGCGCGCCGATCACTCTGTGCAACTTTTGTCCTGTCCTGTACTTGGCCTGAGCGCGCTAGAGTATACAGTGCGAGTGTCTTATTGGATTAGTTGGGCGTGATGACCCCGTGTGACAGTGATCTGCGCCAGTGTTGGCACGTTGCATTTTAAACCAGTTGTCTTTAAGTTTTGTTTTGTTTTGTTTTTTTTTTTTTTTTCGTTTCGTTTGGTTTTTTCTTTTGAACTGGAGACCTGGCTGTCTTGGCGCAATGTACGCAGTGGCGTGATTGGTTTTGTGGATTTATTCGAGTGGCTCAGTGCAATACACATGCCCAGGATGCTCGCGTAGCGGATCGCGACGATCACGGCCCTCAGTGGCCGACACAACATGTCACAGTTCTCCTACAGAGGATCGCCAAACTTGCAGGTAGGTCGCAGCAATGTTTATTACGCTGGTTTTACCGCCGCCGAGGGGGTTGTTCATTTTTTTTATTTGTTTGTTTTGGTAATTTTAGTTGCGAATGTCGTGTAGATTTCATAGGACACGGTAATTATGCACTTATTGGCGTGTTATCTGTCGGATCACGTGTATTTGACACGCTGAACATGGCACGTCTCGTTGCAAAAATAACTGCGGCCTGCTCGCACTAGCAGCGTCGTTATACCGGCCCTCAGGGACACACGGAGAGAGAGTAGACCACGTGTTCTCCGGCATTATGCATATACACGGCGCTTTATGTGCATACAAGACTTTGGACAGAGGCTCTGCCAGGGTTATTTTGTCTTTTATTAGTTTTTTGATATTGTCTAATGAATAATAAGGTTAACATTATAGTCTCGTAGTTCTGGGGGTATAATTATTTTTCATAGAATTAAATTTTCATCGAAAAAATTTTGAATAATTATTTCTTCTCTGCCTGAAACAATGAAAAAAAAAATTTATTTCGAGTAAAATAAATTTTTTAAGGATTTATAAATGTTGTTCACAGATGCACAGATTATTTCCTTGCAGTAAACAATCGTTAAAAATTAGTAATTATAATTTTCAATGCGTTTTATTTATTTTTACGATGACTGGAATAGCTCAAGTAAATATTTCTTGGCGTTTTATAGGAAAAAAAAAATTCCTTTTTTAACGAATTAAATTATTTCACACGTGATAATTGTTTTTTATATATGCTCAGGCTCTTTTTATATGTAAACAATCATTTTTATTGAGATAATATTGATTTTAAAATGTTTCATGAACTTTTATTTATATATACGTATTGAAAAAATGCCAAGCAATGTATTGTGTTTCCGACAGTGAAAAAAAATTTTTCAAGACTCAATAAATATTGTTTATACATACCGAGATATATTTTCAACAAAATAAACATAAATAATTTCGGTTTTCCCCATTCCATTCATCTCTATTTCTATATCCGTAATATATCAGGAAACTCTTTCTCTTATTTTATAAACATGAGCAGAAAAATGTTTCTCGCTGTCAAATCAATTTGTTATATCTCCACAAGTGTCTCTCACTCATGTAGGGTTATTTCTGTTAGTGTTTTACAGCGTGAAGAATTTTTTTCACACCCAAAAGATTCATTAACAAACGAGATAAATTATGAATGGCATATACTGCAAGTTGGCATCAGAGAGTGCAACAGCGCAGTGGTATGTGATACAATCTGGACAGTTAACACTGGCTTTGCATCAGGCTGACTCGACGAGAGACTCAAATTCGTGTATTGTACACAATAGTGATACAGTGTCGCGCTGAGTCAGATCCGCCCTCAGTCAGTCTAGTGTCTCTGAAGAAATATATTCACGCTGCATCGAGTCTCTCTTTTATTTTATTTTATTTTTTTTCTTTTCGCTTTACGATTTCTCTACTTGGGCGACTATGTTGCCTTGTTGACAGTCCTCGGCATTTCCGGTGCTCAAATTTCATGTCCCTGGTGCAGCTGACCCTGCCAAAGTTGCGCGAGTGTGGCGCTGCAGGTCTGCTCTGTGTCTCGTCGTGTCGATAACATGCAATCTCCAGTTCTACACATATTATACATTAAGTAATCTATCTGGCATATATAATGTCTCCGTTTTGTAAGCATCAGAGTGAATGAATTCCTTCAGGCAATGCGTCACTACTTTGTCTGTGTGTGTCTGTTTCTCGGAATAATAATTCCCGTGTCTCATCTTGCAATGGCGCCGAACAAACGCCGGATGTTGGACCGTGTCGTGCTCTCGATAACGTTTCTCGTTGACGTTTGTTGTAATCTGCTGGTACGGGGAATAGGAGGCCGGTGTCGGGTGGCTTCTACGACATGCATTTCACAACCCGTCTTCACATGTCAATTCGTCTCGTTCATCGCACCGCCATTTTTATTGCTAATTTTGCCAACACAGAAGACAGTATTCACGCAAGATGCTTTTTAATTATACATCTACCAAGAAAATATATTATGCGCAATTATTTTTATCTATCAATTCCTATAAATATTCGTCGTTATATTTTTTTAAACATTTTTTCACTTTTTAATTTGTTAGATTTTATTTATCAGCTGATAATTATATTTATGAGAGCATTTTATTTCTTAAGGGAAAAAAATTTCTAGGATATGGAATTTTTATAAAAAAAACTTGTGTATTATTTACTGGAGCAATTCAAACCCTGAACTTTTCAAGTTACGTTCAGATATATTATTTTCCCGTGCTATATTCTTTGCCTTGAGTGATTTTGTTGCTTGCACGCGTGTTTACTATCATATAATTATGTTCTACTTACATTATTGAAGTAAAATAATTTTTTTTATCATTACTCGACGATAATAAATGTTATCTGTTAACATAATTATTTAATTATTATAAGCATGTCGTATCACTAATGCTAAAATTTCTCCTGAACAGAAGATTTATTTAATTTTTTTAATTTAAAGATTTTCTAAAATATTTACTAAACTAAATTTCTACTATCCAATTTATTTTAAATAGTAGAATCGAAGGAGAATCAAGTGTTAAATGAGTATTTTAATTTATTTCTTCATGATCAATTATAAAATTGATTATTAAATGTCATTCAACTTAAAAACAACAAATAATCGCATTTGGCTGACTTAACGTAGATTATTCTACTCAAAAAACGGAAAAGTATCAGAAATTCTGCTTGAACTGAAGGTTTCGTCGGTAAAAAATTTTTTATATACAAATTTCTGTTTTTCATGTTTTTCATTTATGTTTACATCTTATAATTAATTTTTCAAACACTTGACAAACTTTACAAACTTTTTTTCGGCCATAAAAATCGTACTCTCTATAGACATATCATAAATAATATTTTTCCATTAATTTACAGAAAATTAATTTTATAAAAACATAAAAAATAAAACTACGGCCAAGCACCATAGAGAGCACACCCCGTAGAGCGCTGGTAAAATCGCATGGTAATAGAACGCGCGGATAGTCAAGTTACCGATCGAAAAATTTCTTTACCATGAAAATATATACGGCGACGATTACTAAAAAAAACTACGCGACACGGCTTCACTTTTTTAATAATAACTCGGAAACTAATCATACATAGGATCTGGTTTTCAATACCAACCATCTTCGATAAATTACGAAGAGATTGGTACTAGTTTCAAGTATATTAATAAACGATTGCGACCTGTATCGTGTTTACATACGGCACTTTTTTACGGACAGACGCCTATTGGAAATTTCAACGGTAAATATCTAATGACTAAGACAACATATTAATTAAGTATAAATGGTGAAAATGACGCGTCGAATCTCCTCTTTCGAATGACCTATAAATTAGAAATTTTTTACAACTATTCGCGACGTATGATGCCATATTACGCATCACAGTCACTGAATCGACGCGTGGCGAGAGCAGAGCACACCTATGCTGCGCATATACGGGGTGTGCAAAAATATATATGAAAAAAAATATATATATATTGATAAAATTTTTTTTTGTGGTCATAGAGAGAGGATATCTGGTGTTTTTCGAGGGAGTAGTTAGTGTCAATATTGGCCAGGGCACTTTGACGGTTATCCAAGGCAAAGACGCGGCAGATTTTGGAGGTTAGTCCGGGCATAGGTGGCGCGCGCGCGCGTTAGAGCAGACGAAATGACGCTGGGCTGGGGCTGGAGCGCGTGTGGGAACATAAGTAAGTACCGCTCAGGGCCTAAGCACACAGAACGGTCCATCAATCTGGCCCGCAGTCAATATTTGTTTGGCTGGGCCTCGTTGCAAAGAGGGCATTATCGGGATACATAAAGACAGTGCCGAGAGCGAGAGAGATAAACGCGGAGCTAGGCCGGGCGATGAGTTGGACGAGATGAGCAACCGGTCCCTTTCACCTTTTAGAGTTGCAGGACACGCGTGACAAATGCTCCGGCTGCAAACATTGTGGCGCATCTGTGTCTACAGGATAAACTGCTCTGTGATATTCTCTTTCCAATTTATAAATTGTCCGTGTTATGGCCTGCCATTCATGTGAATAATTCGGCCAAAACAAATAATTTTTGTATTTAGGATTTCTTTTTTTTCCGCTCCTTCGGGATATTTTCTCCCGTGTGTTTGTTTGTTTGTTTGACTTTTTCACGCGGTTAGTTGAAGATTGATGGTCGCGTATGGCTTAGATTTCAATTTCGTCCAGTAGAATAAATTATATCCTCTCTGCGTGTGCGTATGTGTGTAAAAATGGCGAAAAGTTGGGCAAAATTTACAATTTTTTTCCCTTATTTTCAGAAGAAAATTTGTTTAATTTATTGAGAAAGTTTTTTTTGATGTTTGCAAAAAATATTACTATTTTTTTTACTCACTTCCAAATTAAAAAAAAAAAAAAAATTGTTTGAATTCCCCTCCTCTGAAAAAAAGCACCAGTAAACTCGAAATTTCGTGAAAAAAAATTCTTTTTCATAAAATAAAATTTTTTTTAGGTGAAAAAAATTGTTTATCTCTGAAAAGTATCCGAAAAGTCAATGAAAACTATGAACCAGAGAGTATTCCAAGATTCTTGTCGCCATGCAGCTGCCGTGCGAGACAACAAGACTGCGCGCGAGAGGTTTTATATTATTGTACACGAGAGGCGCACGGTATCCGACGGCAAGTCCTTTTAGGTCGTTTTACACTGGGCAATATATAGGCAATTAGCAGCGGAGAGTCTAAAGTGAAATAAATATCGGTGTAAAAAAAAATTGCGCACGTATACTCTCTGCGAGACTAATGTGCCTGGATATACAGCCTGTAGCGTTGCATACATTGGCAAACTTGTTTCAATATTATAATTATCGTATAGAGCGATCGAGAGGGCCCGGGGGTTAATTGTCGTTATACGCCATGTCATCGAATATATTTCAATGTCTTTACTTGGCTTCCACGAATCACACGCGCTTGTATATAAATCGGCAAGTGCGTGCATGGTTTTATGCCCGTGTACTTGGCGCGTGAATCGGCCACTGCCATCTGCGCCTTCTCTGCACACGCTGAGAATTTTTGTTCACGAGACCTCTATCGCCCGCGCAGATACACGCGAAAATCTCTCATGGCAATATGAGTGAGAGATATAACACGAGGTGGCGCACGCCGCGCTTAAAAACAACTTCGCAAACGCCTAACTGCATACAACGGGGGCCACGATGCGATCGTGAGGTGTAACTCAGTGCCGGCGCGCTGAATTATGGCCTACGGGTCATTCGCAACACGTTTCGTCGTTTAACCTCCACTCGGCTACGGGATTCCAAGGTATTCGCGCGATTGCCAAGCGCGAGAATTCACTGAACGACAATTCACCTGTGTCTTCTATTTTTTTCCACTTTTTTCATACATACAGGAGTGCTGAATCAGAGCCCTTTGACGCGGTTACATTTAGAGCCTGATTTAATCCTGAAAAAAATATTGGTTTCAAAATATTTTGTTTATAGCCGAAAAAAATTTATTTGGAGCTTGATTTTTGTTATAGTAAAGTATACGGAATAACTTTTGCAATTTTTCAGCTACATTATTAGAGGAATGCAGGGAGAAATGGGGTACCTATACAAAAAAGAGTAAATTTTTTTTTTCTAATTGTATAATCAAACTTTATTTAAACTGTTATCTAATCTGTCTAATTTTTTTGTGCTGTCTGGCGAGCTTTTACTATGAAATTTGACGTTAGTAAAACACAGTATACTCTTCATATAGGTAACGGTAAAGCTATTTCTGTAATTTTTGTTTCTATTTTCGGTGCGAATGTACTCCATTTTTAAACGTTTGGTTCCTAAAAATCATTATTGGCTTAAGTAGCCTATTTTTGAACTAAAGAAAAAATTTTTATACACGTTGTGGAAATTTTATGAGAACTGGCAAAATTTTAGCAAGGATTTTACCTTCTATATAAAAAGTGAAAATGCATTTGGACAGAGTCCAAGTTGCTCAGAGAGAATGATGTGGATGAAGGCGTGATGACAATGATACAAGCTATGACGGTTTATTTGCCCGTGTCCTACATTAGAGGGTGCGAGCGTAGGTTCAACGCCGACACTGTACTTACACATGTATGAGGGATTTTGACACGGCAGCCAGTCGACCAAGTAGTGTGCAAAGGTGTAGGATGCAGTATATATCAGTGCGTGATTATATACAGCGTGTTTTATAGAGCTGGGTGTGACAGTTGGCCGCGAAGAATTCCAATAAATCCACTTCGAACGTGTGCGTGGAAGCTGATGGATCTTGCACGTGCTCCCGCACTCGATATTGTGCATATAAGCACTCTCACAAAGGCGCTCAAAATTTAGTAGGGGTCAAAATACAAGATGATTTATCCAGCCCGGGTGCTTCATATCGAATTAATGAAGGCACCTACTTTATCGCCTGTAAGACACCTCGTCCGTGCACTTTATACTTGCGGCCCGTCGTGTCAGGACGGCTCTCGCTTGGCCGATGCATGCCGCGACAAGAAAAGGGGAGTATATGGCTCCCTATTGCCGGCTGGACGCTCTTACACTTGGCTCTCTTGGGATATATAACCTCCGCAAAGGGGAACAAGAAAACAGCTGCCTTTACCATGATGTATCGTTACGCAAAATTCCAATTTTATCGCCCCCTATATTTTTCTCACCATTATATCCAACCAAATACTCAAGTCAATGAGGTTTTTCAGCCTCATTAAACCCAATTATTCAAAATAAATTGCGCTGCCTGTGCTTTTTACTGGCCCATGGATCCTCACCTTTTTTTTCTTCTTCTTCTTTTGTCACGGATTAATCATTGTTGAATAAATTGTACATGTGACACAATCAAATCACTTCCCAATGGATAAATATAACTCATGAATTTTTACCGATAAATTTCCGGTTATTACACGCAGGCAGATATTAATTTCTGATAAATAAACACGATTGCATGCATGTCCAGGCTCGGCCAGTTGGTTTTTCACCTGAAGATTCAATTTAAAAAAATACTAAAAATATTTAAAAATATAATAAAACTGAGATAAAAATTTTTTTTGCGTTATTTTGCAGTGTCCCGTGACAGTATCTGCAGCTCTAGTGTCGACATCGCCGTCTCCAGCCTCCGTGTCAATTTTGAACGTGTCAGCCGCACCACCACTGACGTCCTCATCATCGTCCGGAGGTGACAACCACCCGTTGGCAAGAATGGCAGTAACGAGTGCAATTCTCAGGCCACCAGGCAGCCCTACAAGCTCGGTGAGCCCGGGTACACAGCCGGCACACGGGCCTCCACCGTCGGCAGGCGCCGGACCACCGAGTGGACGATGCTGTGACACCGGCAGACCCATCTTTACCGATCCCGTCACTGGCCAGTCCATTTGCTCGTGTCAGTACGAGCTGCTGGGCGGCTATCAGCGACTCGGGAGCATCACGCCGGCGGCGCTGTCCATGTACAGTACGCCTTACGCTGCCGCAGCTGCTGCCGTTGCCTCTGAGGGCATGGCCGCCTACTTCCCGACTCTCGGGGCTGAGCAGACGCCTTTTTACAGTCCCACTGTGAGTGCACATCTCTGCTTTCAATGCAATTATTCCGCCAATTCTGCTTTATTGCCCTTTATCCTTGCTTATACAATGCTTATCGACCCATATGCCCCATGATTGCGGGTATTAGTGCGGTTTTTAGAACACAGTCGACGATTGTCGTCCGTGGAGTTATCGGGGACCACACAGAGAGAGGCCCTCCCATGTCAATTTAATCGCTGTCTATCAAATTATTGATAATTGCGAATAGTCGTGTTTTTTTTTTTAAATCCACACTATATTTGCATCGACGTGTTAAAAACTTTTTAAAAAATTTTTAAAACCTCAGCCAAAGATCCTAAATCGACATGGGTTGACAGTAGGGCCTTGGAAATTTATCGAGAGCGTAAATAATCGATTTGGAAGCTTTGAACGGGGTAAGCTGGGTGTGTTTAACGGTCCTGTATATTCCAATACACCTGGGTATTGTCTTACACATACTTGTACTATGCGCTTGCAAGTATTAAAGTTCGGGACATGATCGATTGGCCACCTTTTGCCCAGGTGTGATTTTTTTTTAATCCTCAATTTCCGCTCATTCGTTGGGTATAAAAATACACGCGTGACACTATGCTATGTATAATCTGTGGAATTAATTTCACTTAAAAAAAATAATTCATTGATTGGCTGATTGATCCTATAATTTGCTGATTTACCCGTGGTTGCAGGCTGCAGGACTGGATCTAAAGGAGAATTTGGGAGCTGGCGCGGCAGCAGCGTGGCCCTATCCGGCTGTTTATCATCCCTATGACGCCGCAGCTTTTGCCAGCTATCCTTTCAATGGGTGAGCCGAGTTATCATTCAATTATCGAGACTGGTAATGAGATATTTTGACGAAAACATATAGAAATCTATTAATGAAAGACGTCAGTGTGTGGCAGAGCCACCCGCTACTTATCGCTCGGCTTATCGACGAGGTTATGGGTCAAAATGATCCGTCGAGTATCGACTCGACATTTATTATATCGTGCTGGCTCACTACTCGAGCCATCGTCAATGCTATGATTTGTCCAATGGACGTGTTTGTCCCTCTTTTTTGGCTGCTGTACTTGGTGATGAGCGATACTTTTAAATCGAGCGATATGTCACGATAAGAATGACGGCTTAACACATAAACATTGTAATAAATTAGCGCTCACTTGACCCGCGATTGTCTTCCCAATGCTCCCGCACTTTTGACGCAATCGGTATGCGCGTGTTATAAAGTGGAGACACGGACGAAAGGTCGCGCCCCCATGTGTCTCTGCTTGCCATTTTCAAGATTATTCCATTGGGATAATCACTGGTAAAACTCGAAAAATTCTAATTATTCTTGCACTTTATTTTACATAAAAATTACTATACAGAAAGAGCATCATGAGAATTTTTGGAAAAAAAAAAAATTTTTCCATCGGGAATTTCTGCAGTTTAGGTGAAAAAAATATTACTAGATTTTTTTTTTGGGCTGAGATTTTGTAGGTAAAAAATTTTTTTTAGCATAGAAACACATTAAAAAACATTAGAATGCATTTATAAGCTTTAAAAAGGTTGTATGAACGTGTAAAAAATGGTAAAATGCAGCGAGTGGCGCGCCGACGGCGCACGAGCGCGCTCAAGGCGGTTTCACGACGACCAAATGATGCTAAGCAAGCTGTAGTATCCGATCGCTTCCGTGCATACGAAGCAGAGCCGCCGGAAGTGCGTCACGACATTTCCTATAACATGTCGTTGGATCCGTATAAAGACAGGGTTTTATTCGGGTGCGATATACGTATACCTACAGAGACAGCGGGAAAGGTGATAATAAACGCGCTCGATGATTGCTCGTCTGTTACTTATAAACCAAACGGTGTTATGATATAGTGTGGGCCACACGGGCGAGACGTGACTGCAAACTACTCTCCAGGCAATACGTGATCTAACCGACAAACGAGATCGCAGATCACCCCAAACAATTTCAACCAGTCCTCCCATTTTTTTTTTTCGCCTCCGCTCATTTTCTGCTTTTTATTGTCTACCCAGGGACCCTTAATTATTATTAATTCATCAGCCGCGCACGTAGTAGTTTTAATAAATATCAAACAAACGAGTTAAAACACGATTAATTACCTGATGAGTCATTAAGTAATTTTTTCGGTCATGAATTAGTGGTTTTTAAATTATTTTTCAAGGGTTATAGAAATTTATTCTCTACCCTCAGGTTGATTAGAGAAATTTTATATTAATAAACAAAAGTATAATTATTTTACCGTCAAAATATATTTTAAAAATCAATCGTTTCATCATTAAATTTTTTTTAATTCACTCTTTGTTGTATTGAAATATTTTTTGGGTATTGAGAAGATTATTTACAATTCAATATAAAGCGCTTTGAAAACAAGAGTAATATTATATGAAATAATTAACCTGATATTTTTTTATCCATTAAATTTGTTTGGGAAATTTTTTATAGACCCTCTGTATTGTGGGTTGAAAAATAATTATTTATCGGTAAAATTTTCTTTTTTATATTAGAAATAAAACGGTACGTAAAAAAAAAAAAACGAGAATGTAAAATGTAATATAAAATGCAAAATTTTTTTAAATATTTGAAACAGCATAATTTTTACAGTGAAAAAATACATGTGTTTTGCTTTTAAGTGAAATGATTTTTGCAAATTGAGAACAAGGCACTAAACGATTACGTGAGTCAACTGAAAACATTATCATAATTTATTCACGTATGTTTCCGGTGATTTTACAAAATGTTCTTTGGACTTCTTCACACACACACGAATCTACAAACTCGTTACGTAAATTTTGCACATGACTATTTGTTCTATGCAGTTGGTATACATAGAGTGTGCAAATAAATTGTGTTTCGAGGAAAAATTAATTTCATGCAAATTAAATTGCTCAGTAAAAATTCAATTTCAATGAGCCGAATTATTAAAAAAAAAAAACAGCAATTAAATGCAACGCTGGCATCCACCGCGAGGTCGAGATCGCGACGGGTCAACGATCCCGTCTTTCCGCCGGATTGGCCCTGCTTCCGGGGACATATAGGGTAGACAATAAGAAAGGCACGATCGTTACTCGTTATATATTACGCACGTGCGCATAGTTTTGTAGTGTCTATACTGCATCACTTTCGGAATTTTAACTCGACTCCTCCACCTCAATATTAATTATCTCCCGCAGAGTCTCCATTTTTATCTAAGTATCCTTGATTACTAAACAAAAAGTCTCTCATTAAATCTGAATTTTTTTAACGATCTATTTGTTTTATTTAAAAACGTTGGCTTTCATTAAAAATTCATTATCTGCTGAATTTTTTTAAAAAAATCATAAAACCAATAGAAAACAGAGTATTATTTTTAGTATTTCAAGTTAAAGTTTAATTCTTAAAATATTTGAACAAGTGAAAAAAAAATTTCTTTTTTTTTTTTTTTAATTTTCAAAAAGGACGCCTCAGATGTTTTGTGCCATTTTGATGTTTTTTTTTTTTTTTTAGTTTTTCCACGATAACTCCGTAAATATTCAAGTTATCGAAAGATATTGTAGAAATAAATTTAATGGGAATGAAAATTCCTACAAAAAAGGTTATATAAATTTTTTTTCCATCACTTTTAGTTCAAGAGATATCACCAGTTTTTTGAAATTTTTATTTTTCAAAATATCTCGAAAACCAAACGAAATATTGAGAAAAGTTATTCTTTATTTTTTATAGATCTTAAAATGTACAATTATTTAACTCGAGTGATATTTTTCATTATCTCGCATAGTAGCCTAGTTTTCGCAAAAAAAACCTGAAAAAATCACGAAAACTGCAAAATTTCCAAGAGGTTACCCTTTAAAAAATTCACGAAAAAAAAAAATTTTTTTTTTTTCATAACATGTCAAAAAACTCATTGTTAAAATTGATGCAACTTAAAAACCACTAAAATGACCATTTTTAGCTAAAATAATATGTGTTAAAATCGAAAAATTCTAACAAAATATTCTTCTGAATAAAAAAAAAATTAAAAAATAATTATCAAAGCTTAAGAAATATTGTTAAATAAAATACCTAAAAGTCTCTGATAAAAGTAAAAAGCCCAGGTAACCAAAAATGTTTTTTTTTTTTTTTATTGCTGAGCGTTCATTGTCAGATATTGCCGAGTATATAACAAAGTGTCAGCATCGAGTGAAAGAGATTCCCCGTGTGTGATTCATTGGTGATTAAGGCAACTAATGATTGATTACAAAGGTCGTGAGGCGGGGGGAGCTATTGAAAACGGAGTGTCGCTGTCATCTGCATCCCGAGAGTGTGTTTCTCGTTGATGTTTCACGGCGATTGTCTACGCACGCGTCCCTCCCGCCTAAATGTCAATTCCATGCTGTATTATGTGCCCCCGAGAGAGACGAAAGCATCGCAGCAGCCTAGTAGTAACCCTTGCAGGATGGCTCGGGCATCGCGAGAGCAAAAACCATTCTCCTGCGGCTCTCCCCACTCTCGGGGGTCATTAAATGGCCGTACATCATCGCTCGAGAGGCGCGAGACACACGGCCGTTACGGTAGTCCTCGTTAGTGCCACAATGAATTGTATCTTCGGGAACCCAGCCTTGGAAAAAATACAGATACACGCGAATCTATACACATACAAGGCTGAAAAAAAATCCTACAGCACTTGAAAAATTATTTATCCTGCTCATACTGGATAAAAAGTTTTTTTTTTTTTTCTCAGTCATCTATCCGCGTTTTTTTTCAGCAACACACTTTTATATAATATGATACTTAATTAATTAGTCATTATTTATATATGTTACTCGCGTCGGGATAAAAAAAATCTATATCTTTTAAAGTCAAAATAAAATTATTCCTGAAATATAATTTATATACTAAAAAAAAAAAAATATTTCGTGAGTTCTTTGGATAATTTATTTAATCAACGGGCATATCAAATTATATCTGAAAATAATGGATATTTATTTGCAATGAAAGTTGGTAATGATTTTTTAAATTAAATTAATTAAAGAAAAATGCCATTTTACCAAAATGCGAATCGAACAGAAAATTGTACAAAAAAAAAATTTTTTTTCATTTTGATAAC
Source organism: Macrocentrus cingulum (assembly GCA_002156465.1). Classification (NCBI taxonomy): domain Eukaryota; kingdom Metazoa; phylum Arthropoda; class Insecta; order Hymenoptera; family Braconidae; genus Macrocentrus; species Macrocentrus cingulum. The sequence continues at coordinate 97,729 of MVJL01009785.1, forward strand.
TGAACACAGCCATCAGAAAACCTGCCTGAACAACGAGAATATGGCGTCGCGTGAAATGTCCATGAATATATATCTGAAGCTGTTATAAAATGAAACCCTCGTGTACAAACACACGATGTATCGCACATGCACAGTACACACTGAAAGACTACAGTTGGTAACGAAGGGGCGGAGTCTCTCAAGGAGCCCACCTGCCCATAAAACCTCCCTGAGTGTCAACGCGTGTATAAAGAAAGTAGAAAAATAATTTAATCGACCTGGGGTCTCACAGCAGCCCCAGATTTTTTCCCGGTCAAAGTGACGAAAAAATTCGCATGGAAAAGTGGATAATTCGAAATTAAATATTTCCCTGACTGAGGTGTCGAAATGGATGAGGCACAGGTCGTTCAGCGGATGTAGAGGTCGCGAGGGTGGAGAGAAAAGGGTGGGACAGAGGCGAGGGACGGCCTCGAGCACGGCCCGATTAGCAATCGCCATGGAAACAAGCAGTTGATGCGATCGCTTCGCGCATGAGAGGAAAGGGTTGCGATATTCGCGACGTATATACCTCATATATGTGTGCAAGGATCCCCGCACCCCCTGAGAAGCGCTCTATGTACTCATATATATGTACAAGTCATACTAACTCGTCGAATTTGGCGAGGGAGCGAAGGAAAACCGTCACGTATAGACCTCTCACCGTCGGCCAACAGCCCCGCGCTCTGTTATCATGAGAAACAAGCTTCCACTCTGATTTTTTAATCCGCCAACGGCCCCCCTCCGCCCTGTGCTGGAATTTTAAAATAACTGCAGAACGCCATTTGCCGCTCGCAAACACACCCGCCGACGGGGCGCTTGGGGAAGTTAAGCCTCACAGTCCTTTTTCTCGTCTCTCGCATTTTATTCGCAGGTTTTTTTTTTTTCTGCGTGCTTTATATTTTATTCTCGCGTTTTTTTCCCCACCTAGTCTGCACTTTGCTTCGGTTTATCGCTGTTTATAATGCGAAGAATATAAATAAATTGCATTCATTCGCGAAGAACTGTAATGTGATATTTGATTTTCTATAGATACATTTATATAGTTGCGAAGGGGTGAAAAAGAAATTTTTTTTTTCATTCATTTGTTGTTTACAAAACAAATAGGGATTTTTTTATTTATGATATAATTTGATTAATAGATTCAAAGCAGGATAGCGACACACCGCGCGTTGACTAATGTTGTATTATTATAAAGACAGAATTTTTTTTTTTTTAAACAATCTATTCCTGTTTTATCTTATCCCTTCGTCTATCAAGACCCGAGCGATGCATTGGTCCCCTCTGGAATAATTAATCACAGGCCGTTAAAAATCGAGATGAAGCGGCAGTAGATGCGCCCGTCGAGGTCAGACATCAGTAAGTAGTAGTACAGCTCAGTGGAACGAGTCTACGGCGACTATCCGCGCGACAAATGTGACTTGAAGCTCTGAAGGGTCGTGGAGACGTGGAAATTAATATTTCCAACGACCCCTTAGAGCCGGAAAATATTCGACAACATCTCGAAAGGTCCCTTTTTGGCACAGATAAATGACAATTTTATTAATCCTGCCATAAAATACCTCTCGAAAGAATTTTAAAATACCGAAAATTCAAGTGGAAAAAAATTCCACATCACAGATAAATTCAGCCCGCTTTTCCGGTTTTATATATCGGTCACATTATAGCCTCGTTTTTGACAATAATTTACAAAAAATTATGTTAAAAAAAATTTGTAAAAATAAGCCTGCTTATACAATTGAAAAAAAAATTTCAAATTAAAAAATAATTTTTTCCCAAAGACTAACAACCACAAAAGAATATTATGAAAAAAAAAAAAACAGGACGATGATACTTGCACGACGACGAGTTCTGGGAAAATTTAATTTCGATCTTGTCGATTCAGCAGTCATGCCAAAGTTTAATCTTTGATAGGGGTTTAGTTTTTTAGTAATGGCTTCTTGGAGAGGGTCTCGACTTTTCCCTTCTCGCGAGATTGCCAGGGCCGAGAGAGTCAAGGGCCGAGAATAAGGAAAAAGCTTAAACCGTCAGAGATAGAGATCTGCGTCAAGGATGAAGGTATACACTGCTCAGTATTATCTGACTCTCTTCCCTCGCACACCGCGTGTTTTTCCTCGCTTTTCTTCCACAAACTCAGCCAGTTTTTTTTTCCAACTCGACGGACGTAACGAGCCCGCGATTGGATAACTTTCCCGACGGATTGGCCCTTCGAACACCATTATAAAATAGGAAATGGCGTCTGACAATGATAGTAAGCCTTTTAATTTGCTGTTGCAGATACGGCATGGACCTGAACGGTGCCAGGCGGAAAAATGCGACGCGCGAGACAACGAGCACGCTCAAGGCCTGGCTCAACGAGCATAAAAAAAATCCATACCCGACTAAGGGTGAAAAAATTATGTTGGCCATCATCACGAAAATGACGCTCACACAGGTGTCTACGTGGTTCGCCAATGCCAGGAGGAGGCTCAAGAAGGAGAACAAGATGACCTGGGAACCCAGGAACAGGGTAGAGGATGAGGATAACAATAATGACGATGACGACAGTGGGAGGAAGAGTGTCGACGAGAAAGACAGAATGGGTAAATATTTTTCTGGGTATAAAAATTCAAAAAAAAAAATATTCCTGCTGTTTTAAACTCCTGTAACTTAAAAAAAATTGTCGATGCGGCCTTTGAAAAATGGTATAACGGTATAATTAAAATTTTTCTTGTTCGTAATGTGTATTGCAGACTCCAAAGACTCCGGAACGGGTTCGAGCGAAGATGGAGAGCGCCCGACAAACCGCCTGGACCTTCTGCACGGTCCAGGGGGCAACACGGGGGGCCTGCCCGGCCGGATGGACAGCGAGTGGAACGAGTCGCGAGCTGACAGTGGTCCCGACAGTCCAGAGTGTCTGTACGACCAGCGGGAACCTCCAGTGCTGAGGCATCCTCTGCAACTGCAGCATCCGGCGTACCTGGGCTCAGCGCACGCGCGATTGCTGCGCCACCCGTCGCCCGAGAGCACCTCGCCGAGCGGCCTGGTGACGGGAGCAACGGTCCACCTGCCCGCATCGACGAGTGCATCGTCGGGAAGCGTGGGCGAGAGCACGAAACCGCGAATCTGGTCGTTGGCAGACATGGCGAGCAAGGACGCAGAGCACCCGAGCGCCAACGCGACAATAACGGGTCTGTCGTCACCCTACGGGTCGAGCAGTGGGGGTGGCAAGATCGTGAGTCCCCTCGCGAGCCGGCTGGCCCCCCACCACGCGCTGCACCCCGTGATGCACTCGGGCGCGCAGTACGTCAGGCCACATCCCGACTTTTATCGAAATTTCTACGGCACTGCGTCACATTTTGGATCGGCTGGCGACATGGCCTTCCTCGAGACGTACTCCAAGACCCTTGGAGGCCTGAGCAGCGTCCTTCCCCCCACCAGCGTGCCGGCAATGCTGTCGACAGCGCCGTCAGTGGCGACGAGCAGTGTCAAGGCCTTCAATGGTGGTTCTGTTGGGCCTCCGGTTCTTCTCACGACCTCTTCGGGTGTCTCACCCTCTGCATCGTCCTCTGCATCCTCTGCCGGATCCGATCAGCGCTCGCCCCATCCTAGCGATCCTGGACATCCTGCAGAAATAAAATCTGGACGCGTCTGAGGTGGCGCCGACTCTGTGTCTGCTTGACACACTTGTGGCTGACAATAATAATGACTGCAGATTAAGTCTTGTAATTAGTGTACAGTTAAACTTGTGTACTATGTCCCCCGTGGGGCAGGGGGGAAGAAATTTTTTAGCACCGGTGCGATATTTAATTGGTGGCGATGATGAGACGAGAGAAACAAAAAAAAATCTAGACAACCAATTTCGATATAGACACGACTGTATGTTATTGGTAAATAATTAATTAAAAAATAGTGATGATTAATATTATTATTTATGAGTTTGTACATAGTAGTGAGGGAGTGTAGTTGCACAGCATTACGATTAATATAATTCATGTGGAGAGATGATGAAACTGTGACTCGTATGAAAAAATGGGGAGATAAATAATTATGATTTATATGATTGTTATTGGGGTTGTAGTGAACATCGACGCGATCATGTGGGATATATTTATTTGTGGGAGGGAGGGGTACATACGGCAAATTTTAAAGTTTTTCATTTTTTAATTATTTTCAGGAACAAAAAAATTTTTAAGTATTCAATTGTGATTTTTTTTTCGTACGGGATTGCGTTATAATTGATTTGTCTTGCTTGCTTTTGAGTGTTGACAAATATGTCACCGAGTCACAGATGAGCTTCGTATACGCCGAGGTTGACGACCATTGTGTGGCATTGAAAGATAAAGCAAATAATGAATAGAATTTTTAAACAAAAAAAAAACGAGGAACAAAATTAAGAACTGCGTCTACATATCATGTCGCGTCGGGTCAGTTATATTGAAAAAATTATGAATGCCAGAAATCGTTGTTTTTTTTTTTCATAGTCATTTGTGTTCAAAATACCGTTCCCGCGTGTAAAAGTGCGGAAGAATGAGGAGTGAAAATCATCCCGCGCCCTTTCGCAATAAACGAATCATTATGAATGATACTCATTTTTTTCCTGTTTCTTTATTTACTTTTTTGTGCTCCATTATGCCTTCCATTAAGCATTCATTCCAGCAAATCAAGTAAGTATCTTTAATTAATTTATCAAGAAATTTTTTATTTAACATCGCAGAGAGAGAAAAAAATTTTTTCAAGTAAAAAAAAATAAATCGAAATTTCTTTTCTCATGGTTTTTACGATTATTAGAGTTGCGTTTGGCCAGATTGAAACTGTTCACAAGCGGGCCTGATTATTTTATGCCTCGATTCATGTATTATGTGAATATGAAAGACGTAGATGTCGTAGAGAGGTCCTTAAGCAGGATGTGTACTTATAAAAATGCAAAACTGACTTCTGGGTGGTTGCGAGACAAGGCTGGTTATTAGTAAACATTTAAATCGACAATTCCTATAGATATATACGGGCAGAAGGTATACACAGAGCAAGACAGAGAGGCTAAATACACGAGGGAATAGTTTTGTCCTGCACTGGGGCATTGTGCATTGGATGTCGCCTCTCTCTTGCTCCTCGTCGTGGTTTTGGTTTAGCATGGCTGCGCGCACAAAGCATTCGGAGCTGCAGCATCGAGTGGAAACAAGAAATCAAGAGCCAGGACCACCCGCTACGGCCTTGGGACCACGAAGCCGCGGATCCCAAGGAGGTCTCTCGCGTCTTCATGAATCAAGCTTCTCCTGAATCGGCATAAACCTCCCAAAGCCGCCAGAGTCACTGGGCTTCATCTGAATTATGCGAGGATTCTCCTCATCATTGAACCACATCAAACTGGCACACATCCAACTCGAAACCATGCATACACATTAACCCTCGTTAAATTATATATTTTTCAATGATCATAAACTTATAAGTATTCTTCCCTACGACTTGGGGTCGAGTAATGAGCATAAAAGGTCGGTGGAAAAAATCTGTGTGCGGTATAAGCAAAGTTTTGAAAGCGCTTAAATGAAAATATTAATTTTACAATATATATATACATCGGTGGAAAAAGTTTTTCCGACTTTTCGCTATTTTTTTTATGCGAGTAATTAGTGGTATTACACCTGCAAAAAAAATTATTAACAATTTTTTATATCCAAAGTTTTGACTCAAACTTTGGATATTATGATCGAATATTTTTTTATCGAGAGTAGCGTTATATAAATTAATTCTTTACCTTTTTTAAAAAAATTCTTTCAACTCAATTTTGCCAGAGATTGAACTGTGGGGTGGAATTTTGATGATTGGTGGGCTGGAAAAAAAATTCTTAGTCCAAGTTTTAGAGCAGAGATCAAAGAAATAAAATGTTTATTGTGTATAGGTTGACTCTGCGGGCCTTCCGATTTGTGGCTGGACAAGGATCGAGATGTTTGATGCTGCTCTCTTCGCCGTAGGTCTCGAATATAACCCCTCGACTATCTATTGTTCCTGAATAAACCATTGCATACGCTCGAATACCGAAGGCAAGTTGTAACTTTTTTTTTACTCTGATGCCTCGCCGCTCTGGTCCCGCGGTCTACATACATGCAATATATATTTGCAGTTATCCATGCGCCAGGGTGTCTCTTCCTGATTTATTTTTGAAGGCTATTTTTTTTGCATTTCACCGGAAATAAAAGTTTGTTATCGATGACCGGGTGATCCTGCTCCAGTTTATCGGTGCAATCTATTTTTGGAATTTAGATGCATCGTGACAGAAAAAAATTTGCCTCCCGCAACTTCAAAGGGATGCAGACACTGGCGGACGTCCGGTTGCCTCTGAAAACAACTGTGGGGACACAGTCGTACAAATTTTAACAAAATTACAAACTATCTATAAATTTTAGCTTTTTAAAACAGTCTAACTAATTATACAAAAATTGCTTAAAAATGTTTAATGTCACACTGTATAGTGTGTGTGAAAAAATGAATTTTCAATCGGATGTCGCGACCAAGTGGTTATTTTTTTTTAAGACTGTGTAAAAGTAAAAATAACTGGTAGAAAGCCTTTGCTTCCTTTCTGAACATGTCTTGTTACTTTGGTTATATAACGACTTGAACCCCTTTGAGTGTTTCTGGCGTGAAAACGCAGCAAATTAACTACCAGTGAATTATGTTCTCGTTCTCACGAATTCTCTACGGATGAATTATGATTTCGTACAAGTGACAGTTGTAGTTATCTTCAAACTCTGATTTCCAAACTTGATATATATTCTCGAGTGTGTTACACAGGATGCAATATTCCCCTATTTGTTGAAATTCCTATAAAACAAAAAAAAAAAAACTGAAAATAATGATGGAAAATTTTATTGCCATTAAAACAAAAAAAAATTAATGTTTTTGACGTTTTTAAATTGTTTTAAGATTGTTTAGATGCTGTGGAAAAAAAATAAAAACAGCCACCCGCACACGTCCGGTGTACAATTACTCGCACGCAATTTTTACCAGCGCCAAAAGTGTTCGACAGTTTGGGAGAGGTATATAGAGCATGGAGCAGCAGCGGCGACACGCGCGACCACTAATTATATCAACTTGTGTGTGTTTACCTTCTGAGAAAGAGCAGACGTGCTCAGAACATATCGAGAGCGAGTACTCTGAAGAACACGACTCTTTATATACTACGGCTAACTGGTGCAGAAAGACGCGTATTTTATATTTCTTTGATTTATATCGTCCGAGACAGAAGATCTGGACAGCCAGTCACGAAGAGGGGGCAGAAGAAGCATCGAAAAACTGTATTTAATTAAATGTCGTCATTCGAATGAGAAGGCGAGTTGGGTAGGGGGTGGACTGACTAGTCGCGGGATTGCAGGCAAAAAATCCTTCATCGAGACCACTCTCGAGTCTCGACGAAATATTATGTTTGTCCGCGCGAGTAATCTGCAGTTGCCGATGACGAATCAATCTCCCTCTGAGGTCAAGGTCCATTCGTAATCATTAATCACATTAATGTCACACATCATCACCAGCGTATTAATTTTTTTTTCACCCAAGACAAACATAAATCCTCAAATTAAGTCGAAAGATAAATTTTATTCAGCGTATTTCTTCTCTGGAGTTCATTCAAAACCATCTAAAAGAGAAAAAAAAAAATTAAAATACCATGTTTTCCATTCTGTACAACGCGTTAAAAAATTTTATGACAATGTTCAATGTGTTATTGACGGTTATTTACTTGAAAAAATGCGTTTAATAATTTTTTTTCAGCCTGGAGGGATGTCTGCGATGTCTCCAGACACGTAAGGACTCTGAATTAGAGTCGAAGGCTCCGCGGTGGACTGAGCTTCAGAATTGTATATACATCCAGATGGTATACCTTCCTATATACCTGACGTCGTGTCATCACGTCTCAATTAGTGCAGAGCCGAAGGGGGTTTGAAAGTTGGACTGTTTGACTGGCGCAAGAAGTTTAGAATTTTTGCTAAACGTGCCGAATGTTAATTACAGACTGAGATCCCTTGCTATCGAGCAGCAACGAATCATGAGAGCTGGAAAAAATAAAAATATAACAAAAAACCCCGGTATACAGATGAATTTAGCAATGCCAATAATATTCTTGATGGAAAATATTGAATATTTATTTACAGTGAAAATAATATTATAATTGCTCAGTGTGAAATAGTACATGAGTGATATGCTCTGAATATATAAATAAAGTCAGTTGGTTTATTATGAAAAGATTGAGAGACTTGCGAGAGACTTCGCACAACAGAGTGCAAGGCGCGAAGCGTCAAAGTGGATTTATGATATTTTTTCAAGCCAGTGTGTGTCGCTTGCACGCGTTTTTCTCTCTCCTGCACGTATATGTGTGTGACTTTGCGCTCTCGATGCATCATCGTGTGCCGCATCACTGGGTCTTTGATGTTTGCCATCACAAGGTAAAGCACATGATGCATATATAGAGTCTTTCCGAGGAAATGCACTATTCTCTGTCCTGCTTTTTCCTCAGCTCACGCGTCATCTTTAATAAATAACACACTCTTAAACAGATCGTCGACGTCTTTTGATCCGGTTTGAATTAGTTCCGATAATATATCACGCAAGTCCGGATGTACGTAGACATATACTTGCCAGCATATAAATGCTATACACGAATTTAATCGCATATCCGGCCCAATATTCAATTGGCCGTGAAGAAAACATTTTTTAATACTAAATTTAGAATGTTTTCAAGTTGAAATATTGAACAAACATATGGGGAAAAAGGTTATTGCCGGATTCATAAACGCCTCGTAAGTCATTTAATTGGGATTTTGATGGTTATAGCACATTTGATGAGAGACAAATAAAAGAGTGCCATGCAGATCTTTGTCGAGAAGAAGAGGAAGGCCTACTGGATGGCGGAATAAATTTAAAAAGCAGCCTCTGAGAGACCTGGCTGCATTCCTCGCGCGACTCTGCCCGACAAACACTGAATCGCTCTCATTAGCGACTCGTCTCGTGTCTCACTGGCGCGCGTATACATACAGTAGAATCCCGCGAGCACACGATTGATATGCGTCCAAGTCCATTTCCAAAGCCACACACTATATATCTGAGGCATTGATGAATTTTAATCGCGCGCCTCTCATCAAACGGCTGAATATATAATCGCTAATATAAGTGTAGACACACACATACAAACATATCTAAATTTATTTTTATCCCCTGGCTATTAATACACGTCAAATTAATTAGCGTATTTATATAAATACATGTGAGAAAAAAAATATTTTGTCACTAGTATAAAAACAAAGAAAAAAAAAAAACAGCCCAGTAGCTGATGTACACTCTGGAAAAATAAAAAATAAATCTTCGTGGTGTAACTGCATTGTGTGAAGTGTTGTCTGACACATGGTTATAACGTAGAACGAAACGCAAGGGTTGACGTTACATACACTGCCATCGAAAAGTCGAATGTGTCTTAAAATACACGCGGGCATACACTCAAAACGCGCGGTGATTGATGGGACAACCGCCGAGGAGGCGAGTAATATAGCGAGCGAATCAGTCTGTAGAAAAAAACTGGAAAAAGACTGTGTTTTGTGTTGTGTGCTACGATATTCACAAACTTCTTCCTGTTTCTTTTCTTATTTTATTTTTTTTCATAAGTATTAGTGAAAAATAGTATCGAAAACGAGCGTGACTAATGTATGACGCCTCTCATCGACTTCCTCCGACTTTTAACATCAGGATATCCGTCATCATAACGATCTTGCTGACGTATTTCCTTCTACTCAAACTCGTTTGTATCAGATCATTAAGATCGTACCCTCTTAAAAAAATCTCCTCGAATATTTCAATGTAACACGACTAATTATCCTTCATTATTAATATTAATGAAGTCTGCAATCCAGATGAATATTTATCAAATTCTAGGTCTAATTTAATGCAGAGAAATGCATCAAAAAATTTGTTTCGCCGTTTGTGTGTGATTTAGTCAGAATAAAGACACTTGAAACCTCAGGTTGAAATGGTTTTTTAATAATTTACAAAGATTAAACTGTATAAAAGGGCGAGTTTCTAATGGAATTATGTAGAAAATTGTGATGTTGTCCCCGTCGGCTAAACTCCGAGTTTTACAAATGAGTTGGCGTAAGACAATGGGCTAGTATAGCACGGTTAATGCGTTATTTAATGCGGCACACAGCCTGAAGCACGGGGGCGTTAATTAGGCGGCGCTCATATGCTAATACGCGGGACTAAGCTGCGCTTATACGCGTAGTAGCTGCTATGAGCCTCGTACAAGCATACTACGCTCGCTTGGTTACTCTGTTATAATACACCGAGTTCTACTAGTAGGTGCTGTGGTATATTAAAGCATCTCGTGTGTGATATACACGCTTAGAAGCGAGAGAGAAAGCCAACAGTATAACTACTCCACCCCCAACCCTCTGCTATAGCAAGCAGCTATTTGTCTCACTAATATCTCTACACTTCCAAGAAGGTATAACACAGGAGTTAATCTTTGTTCTTCCCCATTCCACACTGGCTTTGTAGACTGTAGCAATATGTTTTGTAATAAATTAGAGGTTTTATTTCATTTTACTTCTCGTGCGCGCGATTGAGAAATTTTAATATGTCAAGGAAATACGTCAGTTGTTAAGACTTTTTGTAAAAAAATTTTTTAAAAATAAAAATACAAGTCGCTGGACTTTACCGACACAGTATAGAATTTCGTATAGGCTAAAATCGCTGAGAGATCGATATCTATATAAATTAAATGTCGCCCATTCGAAAAAACGAGAGGCAGAGCACGAAGATTACTCATTCTAACACAGAGCTATGGCTCTCGAGGTCAGGAGCAAGACGATTATTCAGTCCATGAAATATTTCACATTATTAAATTACATTTTCGTGGGAGCAGAGCATATATAGAATAAAAAAGTGAATGTATAGTGTGTTTCTTAATTTGGAAAATTAATTTTAATAAAATTATCAGGTAGATCGAAAAGTTGACTTTAAATAAGGATAAATGATTTTTCACCCATCAGAATCACTCATATATACAATTTATATATATAAAAAAAAAATAAATTAAGCAGTTGAGGCAATAAAAAATCTATAAACACCCATATAGGTATGTATAGATGAATTATAATTTGAGAGATCATAAAAGAGTCAATTCTTACGAAATAAAGTATCAATTGTGTGGAAAGAAAAAAAAATGAAATGGCCATGAAAGTGGTTTTATACGATGTGATGATGAATAGAAGCAAAACGTTGTTTTTCTTATATTTGACAGGGCGTTAGCTGTAATCTAGCCAGATGATATTGACTGTTGGCGGTCGCGACTCTGGAGGAAGAAGGAGGTTGGGAAAAAAAGAGTGAGAGACAAAATGGAGAAAGAAAGAGCGCGTGCGGGTGTAATCCTATACGCCCCAGTGGCGGTATCTTTGATGCTTGAGGCAACGTCGTGGATTCACCCACCGACGTAGTCCACCGTGGTCCATCCGTGTGGGACAGCTACAAGCATTTCAAATACCTTCTTGTGGATATACTTCCAGGAGTAGTCTGATCTTCTCTCCAACAAGCCGTCGTCTCTTCCTTTGCGATTCTTTTGTGAGTTGTAGTCACTGCCATCACGTTCCCAACGACGACCAGAGTCAACAGCTTTCCGAAAGGACACACACACACGTACACGCGAGGACACATCACTTTGCGGCCAATGAAGCGGATATAAGAAGTTGAAAGGAAAAAAAATATCAAAGCATCAGAGAATAGAAATGATTGCTCCGTTCTGTACTGTCAACAAGCCATTAATGAATGCCATGTTGCAGCGTGCTTGTGAGGTTCATTAAAAGCCTGATGGACCAGGTAACTTGTCTTCTCGCCGATTATATGCCTCTTTAGTAGGAATCAAGTGTGATACCTGGATAAATCTGGCACAAAGGCAATACTCTCACTAATACCTACCTCTGCTCTCTGTCTTGAACTCTTGCTAAATATTATATTACTCCTATAAACTAGAAAAGAAAATATAATTTTTGATCTAAAGTTCACTGGCCCATGTTGGTTCTTACTATTTTTATCAGAGAATATTATTTTTTGACAGAGGGAGATACTATCAGACAGGAAAACACTAATATAAAATATTACGACGTGATTTGACCCTGTAATCATTACTTCCTGATGGCATCCCCGGTCGATAATACCACCTAGAACTTGTTACCTCTAGACAGGATTAAAAGTTTTGATTTATTGACACTCAATACACCTATAATGTCTACTCTGTGGTGAGAGTTGAGCGATAACGACTGACCATTTTCTATTCTCCAGCTCACGGTGATGGTCACACCAGAGATGATTATCCAGCGTTATACGCCGTTAAAGTGATGTTGAAAATTCTCCAAGCCTGCCTTTTATATCTATAAGTAACTATTACCTTTCTTGCTCGCTGCATATATCTGATGATGTCTGCTGCTATATCGAGCCGAAGGTAACTGTCATCGCGTTGAAGCGATGTTGTCGCGCCTCGTTTTCTAGATTGTCACCCAAGTCGATATATATGAGGTTTCCTCGTCGTCGACGAGCGATGGGCCGCGTCGTTGCCGGATCCGATGTGTCTATACGGCGCGAGAGAATAGACATCTCTTCTCTTTTGACAATGCTTACAATTTTTTCCCCAAGTAACGAGTAAGAATCGAGGTTTATATATTTTTTCTGAATGCCTTTCTTCGGTCAATTCCCGAGGTCATACGATTTTGCCAAGCTCGCCCTCGTCATTATTTATAATTTTCCGCTTTTACGACAACATAAACTGCGATAGCGTCGACTCATTTCTTAAGAGAATAGCGTGCTGAATGGATGTATAGGTATATACGTCAGTTCTTCGTGTAGAAAAGAATTATTTGCAGGTTGAGGAAGGCCTATCGCGCTGTACGTATAGTGTGAAATAAAAAGAAGAAAAATGAGCAAAGGAGAAAAGCAGAAGCTCGTCCGCCCCCGTAGTCGAAGCGAGAGGCGTCGAGATGCCCGCCTCGATAATGCTATAGACCTCTCCAGAGAGACAATGACCGGCTGCCATCCTCGTTACTCGCTTGAAAACCAACATTTCACCTTTTCTCATACTAAAATCAATTTATCTGACAGCCTCTATGTATGTATACTCCTTAATACACGGCCCATATACTTTGACCATAAATCTCCATCAGTGCATGGATGTACTTAATAAAATACAGCGGATAAAACACTTATGAAATTTTTCACAAGATGATCGTATTCACGATTGAGGGATGCTCGGTTATGCACTGCCAAGCGTTAAATTATCAATGTGACGGTAGAGCTCGTTGCAACAATACCCACTTGTTATTTTTCCCAAATCTTCAATTTTCAATCTTCATCCGTGAAAGCTATACTGATAAATTCTATACCGTATACATTTGTAATTTGTAATTCAAAAAACTTATCCATCTCGGAAGCATATCGCGATTAAAGTGTCTCGCTAGACGCCTCTAAATACATCAAGTTTTAGTTATAAGTTCCAGAAAAATTCAAGTATAGAAAGCGACCTCTGGCAAAATTCAGAAATAAGCAAGGTGAGAGTGGAAATAGTCGTTGGGAGCGTGGGCGGCCATCGTATCCGGCCTAAAGCGAGATAATATAACGCGGGTTCGTCCAGACATTTGCACCATCATTAAAATTCGCGATAGCGGATCGAACAGGCACAGTGACATCACCCTCGTTCGCACAATCCAACTAAACGAACGAAGGAGAACGTTCCGTGTTGAACCTGACTCGATCTCTCTCGCTATATACACCTACGTGTATATAATAACAAATTTAAAAATATGCGATATGATCTAAACAACTAGAATAGACCGAGAATACTCGCGTACAGTCGTGGTCTCTGTGTCAGGGGGTCGTCTCCATGCGTCCAAACACCCAAATATCACCCGCTACACGCTTTAGTTGATGCTTACAGCTCAGATTGTTGATAAAATTTGGCAATTAGCAGGAAATATATACAAAAATCTGCGCTCTACTACACTGCTGCGAGATCGTCTCCTGATGTCTGATGGATTTCTTGCACTTATGGACACTGTACATAGGTATATCCTTAGGAGGATCTTACACCGGACCTTTGCTACTATAGCTTACTCCTGTTATTATCCCAAGATTTCATTCGCGATGAGTTTCCATCAAGTTTCACGTGGATCGCTGCACTCAGGCGTGACGCTTCTATTACTGTTATTAGTAGAGTAAGTGTTTCTTCTTTTTTTTTTGCTAAATTTAAATGACAGCCGGCCATCCTAGTGCACATCCATGTTTTTGTAATACCTGTATAAAAATTATTTCAATTAATTTGTCATGTACAGACAAGAAATAAAAAAAACGATATTAAAGCGAGAGTAAAAAAAAAAATACGCGATAAAATATAGAAATACAATTTAATTCAAGCAGGCATAATTTGAAAGTAATAACAATAAATTGTCACGAGCAAGTGGACTGAAAAGCAAAAAGAAAATGTATAATAATGACGTCTGTATGCGGATAAACATATATATTAAGTAATATATATATTTACAAAGTTAATAAAAATTTTAACGAACGAGAGATGTCCATTAGGTACATCAATGCGATATACTAAAACGACACGTGTAAAAATTAAGATTTCCTTGAGCCTTGATGGTGCGTGGTTTCTGCTGTCGTTGAATATTTATGCAAATTCAATGATCTCGCTCGCCACATACTAACGGAAGCTGAAAATGTAAATACAGCCAGGCGTTTAAGTGATGGCAAGTTAGCGCAGTTATCGCTTTTCTGCCTAAGCTATATTGCCCATGTGAATAAGCCTGCAGAAAGCCTTCGGTGAGGCGTGTACTAAAATTTAAGAGAGAAAGGGTACAGAGATATGAGCGTGAATGACGAGAGCACATGCATATAGCAATGGGGGAAAATGATATACAATGTTACTGCACACATCAACCGCGCGCCTGAATTGTTCAACATTATATTCCACATTAATGCGCGGATATGAGTGAATGCGCGCTATTTGCAGTCTACTAGAGACTGCCTACAATAGCTAAGAGACTCTCTGCCAACTGCTTACCAGAGATACGACTTACGCTGCTTTCGTATATCCTTTTGCTGCTGCGTAATTCCTGTGTTACAGCCTCATTCATCAGATGCACCAACAGAAAATCGAGTTATTGTCCTCTATATCTGACTGGAAAAATTTATTTTTCTCACTTAAAAAACAGGTACGAGCACTTTTAAGACGCTGAAATTGAAATAACTTCTTCTTCTCACCTATAGTGCATGTATGAAAGTACCTGGCAAGAGGCGTTACAGATCTAGTAAAACTTGAAGACGCGACGTTTGTTGAATAATTCAACTGGATACTCGAGAATGAACGTCGAACTATCCTTGATTGCCCGTAGAAATACGATGGGAATTGTTAAGCCTAGTAGTATACGTATATGCAGGATTTGTAAATGCATATACAGCCGGCACTTTGCATCCTCATCCCTATTTACAACAGCTCGCTCGTCCTTCTGCGGTTATAGAGACTCGAGCTATATTCCATCAGCTGTATGGAAGCTATATAGGTGGAAAAACGTTAGAAGTGTACGTGGAGAATGGAGAAGAGGTGCTAACATCACCAGTTTTCATTGTTGCACACTATATCCACCGCGCGACCTTCTCCTCTTCCATATATATTTATATACTTCCTCATTCTTTTCTCGCTTCTATCCCGCTTCTTTTGTCGGTAGCAAATCTGTTTATACACCACGCCCTGACAGACCAGACTAATATTTGAC
This sequence comes from Macrocentrus cingulum, assembly GCA_002156465.1. NCBI lineage: Eukaryota > Metazoa > Arthropoda > Insecta > Hymenoptera > Braconidae > Macrocentrus > Macrocentrus cingulum. The sequence goes on from MVJL01009785.1 coordinate 113,523, forward strand.
TTGGTGAAATTTTTTAAGATTTTCTATGGAGTTTCTAAAAACGACGGTAATACTCTGTTGGCTGGATTATCGCTGAATTGGCGCTTCCACCTAAAAATCTATGTATATATAAAGAAAAGATTAGAATCTTTTTAAATTTTCCCACAAAATTAGAATACAAGAAAAAAAACTGATTCGTGAAGAGAGAAAAACTCAAAGGGTTATACAGTCGACGAAAAATTTTTTTTTCAATATTTATTTTTATCATTTTCCGGTTTAAATATTTCTATACATATTTTATACAAATGCAAAGTACCTCATGATGTAATACATATACTGAAACTACACTGCTCTATCATGGCAACAAGTCTCTGACAAGCCGATGGCATTAGATATGAAAGTAGAATATTTAACGCTATAAAGATATAAAATATTTGTGAAAGAAGAAAACAGTAGGTCCGAGCAATAGCACGAACACGCGATCTATGCTGCATGTTGGTCAATCGCGATCTCGTGACTGGACGCGCGGGGGAGCACAAGAGTAAGAGACGATGGGTGTAGTATGTAGACAGGAATATTGTAGTATGTGTTGAGGTGCTCGTTAATCTTTTTTACGGCCTCAGGACGCAAAAGAAGCCCTATGCACTGGGCGTCGGGTGACGAAGGAGGTGTCCCGCGCTAATAAATAATTTCTCGCGTAGTCCCTGTAGATCTGGTGATGATAACCTGCTGAAATACGCACGCAGAGACACTCTCGCCGAGTATAACCTCTCGCCGCAGACTATATACCTCTATACAAAACTTGAGGGCACCAGCGAGAAAAGAGAATAATAATATAACCTCCCCTCGAGTCATTTCTTCTCGCTCGCACACGCGAGTGAACAATATTGAGTGCACATAACCTCTCAGGCACAAACACGCTCGCGCATACAACACACGCACGCGCTATATACCTTTGTATTAGTATAATAAAGAGCCGAGGGGTGCTATGACTTGCTTCTGCTCATCGGTGCCGACTACAGATAGCGCTACTGCGCTGGAGTTGCAGCCGTTGGAGGTCATTTAGAAGAAATGCAACACTACAAACGCGACACTGGCAGTGTTTAGAGTTGGTGGCGTTGAGCGTCGCCTCCAGAGGCCCCTTTTGCTGTGTTTAGTTGGGTGGTATATAAGAGTGTGCAATTAAAATGCCGCGCTAGCGCCACTCAGCGAGCAAGCGTCGATAAATAAAAGCAACTGGCAGCAGTGCGTGGTCCTCTGACGCGAATAAGTGTGCTCGACCAATGGCATCTTTTCACTCGCTCTCTCTCGCACCCTCTCACCATTTCGCGGTGGCTTCTGCCTCTGGCGCTTGCAATAAAAAGGTGGAGACGCCGTGTCGGCCGCGTGGCCATGTTTTCTCATCCCCTCGCGCGAGTCACGTTCGCCAGCGTCGTTCCTACCTCCTTTGGGTCCGTCCTACTGATGATGCTTTGTCGTACGCGCACTATTGTGTGTATACAGTGCCGACGGGTTTTATTTATCGCTGGGGTATAATGTGGTGGAGACCAAAACCAGAGGCTTTTCAAAGTGAGCACGCCAATTTTACACGCAGACACTGCACCCAAAAAAAAACGGCTAATGACTTGGAAAATTAGTAATTCCATCATCGGGATCCATGCAGATAGTAATGGAAGAGCTTGCAGAAAAATTTATTAGATGCGACTGCAGATGTATACGATGATGATGGGCGCAGGGAAACAGATTGTCGCTGTTTGGTCTCTTTGTTTTATTTCTCTGATGTACACGCGGGGATGTCACCCTCTTCGCGCCAAGTGAGCCACGGACGAGCAGACGACGACGCACATGAGCTGGAGAATAACTGCAAGAGAGAGGGCGCAGAGATATTTACGAGGCAATAATTTAACCGCCACTTAGCCAGCTATTAATTCCGGAAATTGCTGAGAAAGGAGGATATTAGAGAGTGGCTTCGTCGTCTCGTCGGGTCATTCTTCAATGCACGAGTATAAGGGTAGTGACACTTGTCTCATGATCTCTCTTTTAGAGATATACCTCATCACTTGTTTGCCTAGCCTCTGAAGCTCAGTACAATTTTTCGCAGAGATTTGAACTAGTTGGATATCTTCAAATGCGCGATTTTACCTGAATTTCACTTGGAATTATTTATGTTATGTTATGCTAATTATTTATGTCAATAGAGACGTCCACACTGGCCAAAAACCCCGAGCAATACTGTCAGTGTCCGTGGGAAAGTTCAATGAGCCTGGCTTTTTTAATTGCTTCTCGATATCTCTGACGTGTATCTCTGACGTACTGATAAGTAAGATACACTGAAAAATCAATACTATCGAACGCGTCATCGCCATCAGTTCTTCCCGGGCTTTCAGAGAATGCAGACGTATCCAGGCTCCCAGTGAGTAAAGCATTTTATACTTTTTAATAAACTCATCACATATTCAAATGAAAATGTAAAGATTCCAGTAAAACTTGCCTATAATTATTCGCGACAAAATCAACGTCTATTCCGGCGAAAAATTCATAATTTTTCGATGCAAACAGTGTAACTTCACTTGAATGCTGTCTGATAATATGTTTTGATGGTATTGAAAAATTAATAAAATGCTAATATGCAAAAACTTTCACTCAGCGCTCATCGGAAGACGTTTATGTATACACACAAAAAACCTTGGTTAAAAGTTAAAATTTTTTTATATTACTATTTTTATAAATTCTTTCTACCCCCTGTGCGAAACTTATTTTATGAATAACTATGCCCTATTATTGTATACAATTAAACTATTTTTAATACTTTTTCCTTTAAAAAACCCGAATTTTTTCCGTGTTTCTTCTGATTTATTAAGAGAGTAAAAAAAAAAAAGAAAATTCCGCTAGAGACAGTATTAGTGGCAAAGTCTGCAGAACAAATATTAATCTAAACTTGTCAATTTTTCAAGTCAATTCAAATATATACAACAAATATACATATACTCGCAAGCACCATCAAGCATATAAATTAATTTTGGACATGAGAGCTAGGCCTTTGATGCTTTGCACGACAGACTCGACTTTCATTATACTTAAAGTTTAATTACATTAGATGTAACGACGATGATTAAATGTGATTTATTCTATTGAGATATCTGTATATATCGCCTTGTGTTTGTTGAATGCTAACGATTATGCTCGCAACTGTGTTTACAAAGCACTCTCTCCGACGGGACTATTTCATAACGAGCTTTGAAGCTATATATATTACCCCCTATACAGCATGTATATAGATTGATACGCCTCTGTGTGTTTCATATGCACTGCTAATATCAATATATTTGCTATTCCCTCAGTCTCGTAACGATTTTTTTCAATATTACTCGCGGTTATCCGAGTCGAAAGCGACCCCGTTTGTCGGGCCCAATTGTCCCCATCGCCATCAGCACTATAGGGTAATATCGCGTATACATATTCGTGATATGGCGTCGTTCGGTCAATTTACTGCAAATAAAACGGTTAGTTGCAATGTTCTTTCAGGTATTATATGTCCATTTCTGGAAAATCGTGCGGTGTGGCGCGCGCGCACAGTTAAGTAATGGCGTGGGTGTGGTGTTACGCGGTATGTCACGAGTCCCGTGAGGTATGGCGGCAATATAACGCGGGTGACTTATGCGGATTATCGCGCACAGCGATATCTCATATCGGGATAGCCGGACATTGTCGATATGCGATGAATGAACGCGAGGCATGCTGGACTCGCGCGCGCCAATCTTCGGATAACTCGACTGCCGCCCTCAGACCCCCTAGATATATATTATATTGTTGTGCTATTCGTATCCATCCACATTTATATATGATCCCAATATTGCTGGCACCCTATAGGGCTCTCGGAAAATCCCAATTTCCCCAAATTGTCCTTTAGAAATTGTTCAACAAAATGACAATATGTTTTTAAAAAAATTCGCAATTAAACAGTTTTTACGAAATCATAATTTAAGACATGGTATAAATCATTATTGGAAATAATTCTGTTAAACAAATCAAAAACACGATGAGCTTCTGGTTTACAAATGTCGGCCTTAAATCCGCGACGAATTTGATTGTGCAGAGCATATCGTAGCAATAGAGAGCAAACGAACGAAACACTCGTCACGGTGTGCTTACTCGCTTCGAACAATAAAACACAGTTTCCCGTGAATAATCATAACGCAATGTCGTGGGTCATAAAGCGCACAAAGCGGATCGAGTGCGTGCGCCAGAGCTTTTAGAGCTCTAGACGTGCACATATATACATGTACACGCATCGAGGCGAGCGATCAACCCCAGAGATTGAAGAACGATCCGGTGGGCGAGAGCAGGAAACCTTCATCTGTATATTATACTGTATATGGCCTTCACGAGACTGATGTTGAACGCGAGCACACGCGTGCCTCTCATTAAGCCCATTCACTGTCGCCGCACGCGTTGTTTGACGATCGTTCGCCACACTTTTCGTCACGGATCCGCGCGCCGATCTGAGAGTGCCATGATATCCAACCAATTCATCAGTTCGATCATGGTGTGACACGAGTGTCAATTTATTTTTCAACAAGAATCTGGTCTTGCAAGTCCCATCAACAATCTTGTAATAAGTTTGGATTAATTCCTCTAAGTCTTTCCTAACTGGAAATAATACTATATCAAAATACTCAGAGCATGGTGTGTAAACTTGTATATCTTGTTCACACGAGAATAACTTTTTTTTTTTTGGCACTGGTATTATACCCAGGTTCAGTTTGACTGTTGTATTTGTAAACACTGCCCCGGGAATATCTGTGAACGTTGCGCGTGACCTAATCCGGCTGATCTGTGATGCTCAGGCGTTAGGGGCGTGCCCACCTCGACCTTTAAATTTAAAAACTTTCAATGTTGTCAATGTACACACAACCTACAGACCCGAGTGCCCTCAAACAGTGCCCTAAACAGTAAATAAAACCTACAGCAACACAGTCGGAGACAGTTGCTCTCGAAACTCTGTCGCAATGGTCACGCGCGAGCATCAGAGAAAACGAAATAATGATTATAGTTGGATATACGCGTCTTTGGTCGAAAAGTTTTTCTAGCGCAGCTCTATCTGTCGCTGATTCGACAAATTTTTCTCGGCCTTTTTTTTGCTGGCGGATTAGAGGGTGGAAAAAGAGCCAAACAGACTCTGTAACGGAGATGGTCGTCGATAAATCAAATTGACTGGTGCGACGTCGAGCGCAGTGGTGAATATCCTCCTGCAGCTATATCTTGCAGTGCCCCCCTCTTGTACAGCAGTATATATATGCAGAGCGACATATCTCACCCGGCTGTTCTCTATATACGTCCATATACACAACGTGTCCAATGGCAAATCCTTTTAATTCGTTCTTTACAGTCTAAGTTTAATCCGAATTAAACTGTGCCGGACGGACCATAAATTCGCCGTCGGCCGATGGTTCGAGCATTAAAAGGAACGTGTGGTGTGTCGGCCACACCACATGACCTGCCTATATACGTGCACTTTATATACATGCACACTGTAAACCGATGCTGCTCCCCCGCACACACTCTCCGGTTTGGCTACCCTTATAAAATCTACCGGAACGTCCTGGTGGTTGCTGCAGGTAGCTAAAGCCAAGCACGCCGGGCTTTCGCAATGTACGCACATGTATCACCGGGCTGTACATAGCCGCTGATACCACTGGAGCCCAAGCATCCACATTTATTCCCAGCGATCTATGTGTCTCCATGTTGATAACTCGTTCTATTGATATACAACCAGTGTAATTGATAACGCTCAATAATTTGAACGTACACGATGATAGGTAACAAATTTTTAATTCATGTATACACAATCGTATATTTATAGAAACAATCAGGTGATGACGTAGAGCAAAAGCGCTCGTGCAAGTAGTATAAAAGTTAACTAGCATGGGCACGCCCGCTTCACTGAGCGAGCTATACTTATATTTTTAAGAGTTTTTTTGTAAATTATAGATCAAAACGACCTCAGGGTTTTGCTGATTTTTTGAGGCTGCTTTTAGGACTTTAAACAAATTGTATAGAAAAAATATCATCGTAAAACAAAACATGTAGCGATATATTTCTTATTCATTTCCCGCAAATTTGAGGTCTAAAGGTGTGTGATCGTCTTTAAAACGACACCAGGGGGTTTGCTGATTTTTTGGAGGACCTTTAGACTATAATGCAACTATAAAAAAAGTTTCATGGTAAAGCAAAACATTAACACTATATTTCATCATTGTATTTCCCAGAAATTTGAGGTTTAAGGGGTGGCCGATGGTTTTAGAACGATGCTGATTTTTTTAGGTACTTGTTACGCTTTGAATTAACTGTAAAAAAAACATTATCGCGAAGGAAAACGTTTAACGCTGTATTTCATAATCACCTATAAACAAACGACTTATTATGTCTGACCATGAAAAAATGCGGCCGTAACTACTGCCGCTCGACGCGCTACCCCCTCTACTCCCTTTTGCGCACAGGAAAAGTGTCCTCTGTCAAATATTTCTTGAAGTTTTTTTTTTTTTTGAAAAATTAATTTGTCGAATTTTTTTTATCGTACAAAAGAATAAATTTTATTTTTCGGGAATAATATTGATGGAGATGATGTGTATATAAAGTTGCATTTGATGTCTGATAGCGCGCGAGTGCGCACATCACTTCTTGAGTTTTTCTTATGCTCTCATATATAGACCTCATCCACCCTGTGGCGCATTTCAGGAGGGGCTTTCTCCATCCCACGAGAGTCGAAATGAAAGCCTCAATATCGGTGATTGCTGCGGCAAGACGCTCGTCGGCCGGAAGAGCGCTGGGATGTTGACTCTCTGCTCCCGGAGCCTCCAACTTTTATGGAGATGCATCCTAATATATCCGCCTGGCTTGCTCGCGCTTGTGTTTGACGAGCGTACTTGGCCGAAGTATATTATCTACTGAGAACTCGCGGCGGGCGTGCTCGTTTCGTCTTCTTCTCTCTCTCGCTCTGCCCCCCTTGGCTGGAGGCCACTCTACTTTACCGACGCGCTCTTCTTCCCGGGCTGAGAGACCCTCCGCTTTCCTCAAGAATCACTCGAATGCGATTTTCCGGCGAGAGAATAAGCGGAGAGGAATGAATTATGCGTCGTTCAGACGAGACTCTTATATATACTGAAACTTGCGCTTCAATACCACGAAAATTCGCTGCATCTCAGTCGCTCTGTATGTATTTTATAAGCTATGTATTATACATATACTAATTTTATTGAATTATTTAAATAACTATATATTTTTATAGATATATCTGTTGAATATATTTTGCTTGTTTCCCCTCACTTTTCCTTTAAAACGTGAAAAACAAAAAATTTAACGAGGACATTCGTATATACAGTTCTGATCAATTTACCAAATGGTAAGCTGGTCTCATGTCCCTGAATGAAAACAATGCGATGTTGGAGTAGAGATAATACTTCCGGTCGTAAGTTATATAGAGCTCGGCCCGTCGGTGGCAAGTTCAGGGAGCGGCTCTCTGGACTTTGTGTATATGACGCCAGAGTCCCTGGGGCGAAAGATTTTCCGATACGCCCTAGGAGCTTGCACGACGCGACAGACGTCGCGCACGATTCGTAATCTTATTTTTTTTTTACCTGTGTATATTCATTTCCCAGCCACATTTTTTTTTGTCTTTTCCAACCTAGAACCTATATACCTGCGCGCGACACACTATATATTCTCTGCATATAATTAAATAATTAAGAAGAATTTTTGAGAGCGTGATGTATATAAGTTTTCCAATTTTGTTCTAGAAAATTATTAATTTCATGAAATATTTCGCGTGTTTCAAAGACATTGTAATTTGTTTTTCTTCCGCAGGAACAGTTTTCATCAGGTTGATAGGGCTCCAAGGGAAATTCACTCTGCACAGTTTTTTCGTCTTCTTCAGTTTTTTTTCGTGATTTTTTTTTTTTTGTTTTTTACCTGTGTCGGTTTCTTTTCTTTCTCTTCGCGACGGTGAAGCATGCGGGATTTATGCGGACTCGCGTCAGTGGCGCCAGCCCCAGCCCAGCCGTTGCAGCAATAACTCGCATTGTATACGTTTTACGTAGGAATCTAACCCAGCGGGCTCGCGGGTCACAGGAGACACGGGAATACCACGGTGCTGCTACTCCTTGGCTCTTCGTCCTTGTATATGTATAGCGCGCGCACCCGCCTTCTACCTGATGCACTGCACAAGAACGTAACATTATACATAATGCCACAGATAGTTCCACAGTGCCGCTGAGTCTTATTCGCCTTCTCTCTCCCGCGTTTGTCCACACTGTCACGCCAATGCTCTCTATGCTTACGGTATATACGACTATCTTACATACTTGTAAGTATACTGCACAAAATGTCCGCATTCTACATCAACATATCCAACTAATTTTCTTGCAACATTCAACCCCCGCAACTCGAATCTTCCGCCGCACGTTCTCAACGACAAAATTACCCTGAATATTTTTCTAAATTCCCTACATACAAAAAATTGTTTCATGTCTAGCATTTTTTTTTTCTACAGAGGATATATCTTAGGAGAAAAAAGAGAATGATTAGGCGGCTGCTGCAATTTTTTTTGCTTCTGGAGCATCAGGACAAAAATGTAGTATTCTTTCCGGTGCTTCCTGCTTATCTCTCACACCCGAGAGAATAATGTATAACACACTCACACACAGCGAGAGAGAGCAGATAGTGCGACTGTACCACACGCGGCGTGAGTAAACGTCAAAGGCAGTTGTAGTGGAAGGTTTCTCGTTGAAGATTTAGGAAAGGTGGGGTGTTTTCTCCTCTTTGAGTTATGAGTTATGACTTGATGTATCCCCCAACTTGATCCCGGGTGATACCGCGCGCATTGTTGGCTCTCTCGATGGCAGCATCAGAGTGTGTAGCGAGATGAGCTTATACTACTACTTGATACACACTTGGCTTGTGGACCGAGGAACAACGTGGCCGACACGAGCAACAATGTGATATTATGCTTTGCAGTGTTGTGCTCGTATATATGTATGTATCTTGATATGGGTGCGGGATCTCGTCACAGTATATAGCATTGTGTATAACGATAATTCGAGTTGTGCGCGCGCGATACCCCGTGTGGGTCGACTTTCCCTTCGCGCAGCGCCCCCCGTATGTGTGCTTCCTTTCACACACAACGGCCACTTGAAATCCTAGGAGGAAAGATGTCTTGCGGGGTGGTCCGGCGCAGCACGGTAGCAGCCTAAGCTAAGCAGCCTATAAGAATGCTTTATCTGACGCATCATCTGCCCTCAGCGGATCAAGCTTTTCTCCTCTTTCTCCACACAACTCTCGACAATGTATCCCCACTTTGGCGATGGTCGACGGGCCCACCTACGGCTCGTATTGTCCATGTGACACATATTCTCATATTCATGGCTTGTTTAGGATTTTGCTTCTTTCATTCCTTCATTTTTGGCCCGTGTTTCTTCAATTCGGAAATTGCAATAAAAAAATTTCCTTTTAATAATAGACATCACGTATTATTGTAAGTCATACCAAAAGAGTGTTTTTTTTTTTATGTCTAGAATAAGTTTGAGAATATTTCAGTGAGATGAAAAAAAAAAAAATATTTTTTTTCTGTGAAATTTTCAAAAAGATATCTTTTTGTATATCTCGTTGATTCCATGATTTTTTTCGCTTTTTTTTTTGCGATAACTCGGGAACTAAGCAAAATAACGAAAAATTTTATGAGAGTTAAATAAAAGGGAATAATATTTCCTAAAAAAAATGTTGAATAAAATTTTTTCGTATCTTTATTCGTTTTTGAGATATTATCGATTTTTGAAATTTTCAATTTTTCAAAATATCTCGAAAATGATGCGAAATATAAAAAATTTATTCTGCATTTTTTGTACAAAATTAAACAGCCAATCATTTAACTCTTGTAATATTTTTCATATTTTTTCCGTAATTATCGAGTTATCAATAAAAAACTGAAAAAATCACGAAAATTTCGAGATTTCCAGGGGGTGTCCTTTTGGAAATTTGATGAGAAAAGAAAATTATTTTTTTATCCATCAAACATGATTAAATTTATTGTTGAAATTGATTTTACGCAAAAAAAAAAAACCGAGAATAACTGTTTTCGTCTGACTTAACGCAGGTTATTCTACTCAAAATCCTAGAAATCGACAAATCAGCCCGTCTATACCCCTTATCGACATTGCTGCCACAAATATATCGACAGAAAATGTACTTTTTAAATTAAAAAATATTTGTATTATTTAATTACATTTTCAATTTGCCACAATAATATATTTTTCATCCCTGGAATTATTATTCCACTGTTGGAATGCATTTATACTAAAGCATTTAGAGGAGGTTCATATGAATGCTTATATAATATACATTTCACCCACATACGTGAGTCCCATAACTATATATTTTAAAACTGAAATAACACGGTTTTAATATACCAAGAAATAACTGCATATATAGCAATTATACAAAGCGAAACTAAAAATATCTTAAAACAAAAATATAAAAAAAACTTTTTCCTCAAGAGAAAATCCCCCATTGCCCCCCGGCGTTACAAAACAAAATATTTCACTGTATCCAAACGATGTTTATTCTGTGAGTGTAACAGTGAGCATGGGCGCACGATATCAGGAAATTACCACTCGAAGTGAGCGACGTTGTCGGCATCTGTGAGCACCACAGTTGCGAATAAAAGTTCAATTAACTCTCACCGGGGGTGTCTCGGTGTTTTTTCTGTCAATATTTCTCCTCGATATATTCCAAGCATATACTGCCAGGAGGCACCATCATCTGCACAGAGGACCATCTTATATTTCCAGTGACCCTTTGACCGGACATGACAGGCCCTCACGTGCTCGATATGACAATCAAGTCGAGTAATTAATCCCAAGTAATCCCGAGCATTATTAGACGTTGATAGCGAGCACTACCGTGGTAAATACACATTGTTAAACACGCGTCACTTTGAATAATAAATCAATTTCGTGAGACAAAGACCGATCCATGATTATGTATGGGACTATCGTAGTATATACCTAGGTACAGCCCTCCGAGGTCTGTTATAGGGTCTTTGATGTGTATTGAGTTGGCCCATGTTGGTTTACTCGAGAGTGCCGACAACTCGACGACGACCCGGACTACTAGCTTCATGCAGTCCACGTCTTGCCGCTCGCTCTGTGTATACCCAGACCGAAACTTACCCTCAGAACTTCCATTTTAGCTACATCAAACACCGCCAAATTTCAGACTCATCTCCGCCCCCGTGACTGGCCATTTGAAATTTGTCTTCAAGCTACAACCGCAAAAAAACGCAAATTTTTTTCCCTACAATTCTGATTGTTGAAACATTAATTTTACGATCTCTCTAAATGTGATTTTGGGAATTTTTTTTCAGAGTTAGTTGGATACGGTTTGGATTGCTGTGGGGTGCGGATGGCACTCAATCCCTGATGGTGGAAGTTGGCTTCCATTCTCTCACGTGCTATTTCCCGGTCGCCTTTGCCCCTGCATGATCTCCCATTTTGACAAGGCATTAACATGCATGAGGCTTGCGTAATTGTTTTACCCTAAGACCTCACACCCCAGTGTGCTTTGAATCAGAGCGGAAAGTGATTGTGAAAATTTGGAATATTGGTGGTGCTGCTGGGGAATATTTAATGATGAGGGTTTTCCCAAGGTTTTCCAGAGATTTCGCGAGGATTACCAGACGTGAATTTTTTATTTTCTATAGAAGAAATAATAGATTAATAAAATAACATAATGAAAATCTAAAATAATCACCTGGAAGACATATAAAAACACGTGAACAGTCCCCTCGCGCTGTTTAGGAAACACTTAGTGGGCACTAACGTTTTCATTGTGACTTTAGTCACAACAGCTTGACGGTGTCCTCACCAGGAGCATGAACCCCCTGCTGGTATGATTCGAAGCCTGAGCAGGAAGCCGAGGCAATTACTCTATCCTGCGTTGGATTCTTCCTCTCTGCTCTGGCGATCGATGCCTCCATCATCCACACATGCGTCGACGGTGGAAAACTTGGAAAAGAAATTTATCTGAAAATCTTGGCCCCAAAAGCGCGTGTATAAATATATATATCGCTGGTTGTCAGAAACATATACCTGGGTCAAATGAGAAACGCTTCCGTTTCGTGTAAAAATCTCTGGGAATCCTGCACTCTCCTCCGAATCCAGGAGAAAAGACTGAAAGCCGAGCAGGACACACGCACGATACAGCTTAGGGGGGTAGACCCATCTGTCAAAAAGTCAAAATATACGAAAGGGGCGGCATTGTCATCGAATCCTGTGGGATTGCTACTTAGCGTTCTCGTACTACACTCGCCTGGCCGTTCTATTATTATATGAACACGTCCAACGCGACACGCTGTGTTTTGTAGGACATCTGTATATCCCCAGCCAAAGCATTATTGCTGCAATGCATCAATGATCAGTCTGACACTATGGTTATACATACTAGCTCTCTATAGATGTGTTATAAGACCATTCAACCGTTGCTATACACTTATACCTGTACATATATTTTCTTTCATATATCTATATCCTCCAAGTCACACACCATTCACTAATTGAATAACACGCTCTGAAAAAAAAATTATCTCATGTCACACTGTAATATGCTCACAACTGATAATATTCTATTTCTAATAAAATCAATTTTCTCATTGAAAAGCTGCTGTAACATATAAAATTAAATTTGTTTCCGGTTTCCTCCTTGAATATATGTATATATAGACGTTTCCTCTCTGAAACAGACAAATCAGATAATAAAATGGATGCTATTGATCATCGCATGCTGAGGTGAATGATAGATATTTCAATTCCAATCAAAGTGCCCAATCTCGCCTCGCAGTTGTAAAACGAGTCAGTGTGATTCGGATAGGCAATGGCCAATAGAAAACATATGGGACAATGCGAAGAAGGTATGTATATATATTTAACAATACAAAAATTGGGATACTTTGAAGCCGAAATACAGAGTAAAATTGAGGAATATACATCAGTCATTAAAGAGTCATGTGGAATGATTTTATAAAAGGCACACAATGTGACTGTTGGCAAAGGATCCTCCTCACTCAGCCATTTCTTTTTCTCCAACGGACAATATCACGGGTGTCCACAATACAACCGTTACACACATGAAGAAAAAAAAATGATACAAACGTATTATAGTATAAATATTGCTGGTGTGACATGGTGGCCCTGAATTGTGCGGAACGTGGATAATGACTGTTTTTTTGCCTCCAAAGGAGGTTGTCGTAGCAGCTCCTCCAACAAGGCCGAGAATCTCAGTCTTGACACATATACATTCACATATGTGTATACACAATATCCTTCAAGTCTTAAAATACCTGACCACCCCGAGTGTCATGATTTATAGGATCCAATGTTGGATATAGCATGAAACGAATAAAAGAATGAGACTCGCAGAGATAGAGCCAATTCTTATATGTATGTGAGAGTATAGAAATATTTGTGTTGAACGATTATTGTGTGTCTACGCACATGGGACGCGGTCAAACATTTTCATTTAGAGATGAATAAGACGCGGCCACCACACGCCGTGTTATACTCCTTAGGTATAATGGAGCCAACCAATGGGAAAAGTGAAATGTCACATGAATGAAATCAACAGAATGTGGATATGACAATCAAGCAATCTCGCAGAGGCCCTTGACCTTTCTGCAATTCTCTATCCGGACCACCTGTCCCTCAGTGCCTACACGACTGATGTCTCACTTTGTATAATAACACATCTAATAAGACATTCAATCGAAATGTTCTGAAAAAAAAGAGGAAAAAATTTCAAAATAGTATATTGTGGACCGGAGCGTTTGCAAACTGAGTGCAAAGTTGAACGCCGAAGCAAAGCCGAGGTGTTTTCAACTTTATAAGATATCCAACCGCGAAAATGGTCGTTTTCGCTCCGCTCGAACCGACCGAGAATCGCTCATTTTTCGATCCTGACGATCGGAGTAAAAACGAGCGTTTGCGCTCTAAAAAATTTCATTCTTTTGATAGCGGCGTTATAACTGCTATAGTCGCGCTGATTTAAATATTTTCTCAACACCTGATGGCTCTGTATTGAAATTCTACAGAGCCATCAAAAAATCTAAAAAAAGCAGCGAAAAAATAGTATAAAAATTGGCAACGCTGCAGTCTGAATTGGAGACTACTCTGTCGCTTGCGAATCTCTCAATTTCATTGGCTCAATTTTTTGGGAACTAAAAGAGGATGAGCCCGTTGAATTTATCGGAGATGGGCGCGCGGGGGCTGAGCAGAGCAGAGATAGACACACAGATGAGAGTCGAGAGCGTGGATGGACGGTTTGACTCTGCATGAATGCGCAGATGCGGGTGCAACAGCTTGCGTAACGCGCTCTCCGGCAAAGAGAGGCGGCCTTCACAGCCATATTGCCTCCTGTCAATCACAACGGCCACTCGTCTCTCCCGCACCCTGTATAGGTAGCTCTATGCCAGTCATATCCCCCTCGCTCATGCTTCGATACGTTCGTCGCGTCCTGTGTCCTCTAATGCTTCTTCGCCGAGCTTTTTGGCGTCTCCATATATAGCTATACACTATATACCCATATATAGTTGATGCACTCGCTGATGCATAATCTGCATGGCTGCGCGAGCTACGGCGTCTATTTGCAGACCTGCTTCAAATCATTCATAATAAGGTCTGGTGGGCGCACGTGTGTGCGGTAACTGTCATCACTTGGCTAGATTTATTGATTTTTAATTGGCCCGAGCAATATTCAATTCCACGGTCGAGTTATTGGAAATTAATTTTTTATCGTGCTCTAAAAATACACAGTGATCACCCGGCAATATTGCATAATATTGTCATTATTTAAACACTTTCATTCATGCATGCTATATCTATCGGAAATGAAATAATAATAATTTTGCGAATTTCCCCGGTGATGAATGGTTTGAAAATTTTCTTATATAAAATCAAGAAACCCATCAATAGAGAATTCCAAACTCTGGCGAAATACATCAGAACTAAACAATTTATATCCCTCCATTGTCGTACAATTTAACCTCAAACATCTCGGGCACAACACACTGCACAGAGACACAATGCAAACAACAGAACGTTTTGAGCAGCTCGCAATTCTATAGCTCGCCTCTGCAAGCCAGAAATATTTACACTCTAAGTAAATCCCAGACCAAACCACATTTGAGAATCGGGGATTTATTCAGAAACTATTCGCGACGTGTGGGACGGGGTCCTTTGGCTTTCCTAGCACCAGATGAAGTTTTCAATTTCATTATAACTATATATATTACATCCGAACCACCTTCGAAAGTGTTTTATAATTATTTATTGTTATAAAAATCACGATTTCCGTTGGAAGAATTATTGCAGAGCAAAAAAATAATTTAGCTCACGGGAAAATGATTTGAACACGGGGTTTCCCGTGTCATGAACGGCGGTGTATTTATCCGGGCGCATAGCTCGATATAGCTATGAGCGCCCGAGGGAACCTGCCGTAAAGCTGCCAACGCAAAGTATTGCATAAATAAGTGCGGTGGCGAAATATTCATGGCTGTGCAACGTACCTATACCTCCCTGGCTGCCGAGTTGGCCTCCTCCTCGCCGGATAAGCGCCAGTAGTATAGAAGGTGCCCGAGGGAGAATATAGCGAAGGAAATCGAAGGCGGGGGTATATGGTAGATACGACGCGTTTTCTCGCCGTTTGGCCGCACACCCGAAAAGCATGGATCTATTCATGAGCCCTCTATCAGAATAGTCCTCTCGCCTTCCGATAAATTCAAACCCACACCGCTCGTATGTATATATACCACCTGCTATTCTGCACTGTTCGCTCGTAAATTCGATATAAGACGCTATATCAAAACCATCCCCTATACACACCGTTTCAATCACTTCATTCCACTTGTTTTATTTATTTGTTTCCGATTAATTCCGATTTTTCCGCAATTTTTCCTTGACAATTAATTTCTTATCTGAAAAAAAAACAACTCCCCGTTCATTTATGTAAACAAAATCAATTGGGGACTCGTGGTATAGTCTTCGTTTAAAGAAAAAAACCTTATTCAATAGAACAAGAAACTTTTACAAATAGTCTTCTTGACTGTCACCGCGAGGCCAATACTATATACACTTATAGCGCAATATGTAAAATATAACAGAAGAAGCGCAAGACAATATATGACGAGTTGGCGCGTGAGGTGGAAAAAAATATAAGCGTAAAAGCGAGAAAGAGAGAGAAAAAAGCGCAGAACCGCGCGTAGAAGAGAGGTGATTAATCTTGCGGTCTTCCACGTCTCTCGCTGAGGCGCGCGGAGGCGCGTTATTGATGGAGACTTCTTTGAAATCTCCTCGCCTTCAGACTTCGCACGGTTCTCTCACTCTTGCCACCCTTTCGTCGATTCTATTCTCGTTTCTGGATGTGTCCCGCTCATTCGCATCAACGCTTTGTCAGGGATTCCACGGCCTCAAGAGACATTCATAATCTGCACCACTGATTTCTCATCCGCCTGAGAAAAAAAAAATATCCATCAATATATAATAACAGCGAAAAGTTTCATAAAACATAGAGTGCATAGTGATTTTTTTGCTTCGCGACTATACTCGTCAGAAACATATATCTCGTCTCGTTTCTCTTCATCCGCAGCCGGGTATAAGACCGAGGAAAAAGTAGTAGCAGGCGGTAGTAGCGCGCAAGAGGGTGGAGTGAAAGTTACGCGCTTTTTCTATATAACAGTATATAGTAGAATAGCCATTAATATCCGTTGTTGCGACGCCTCCTTGCAATTTGTCAACATCTGATATTTAATTTTGCGACCCCTTTTGCCGCTATCCGCCCTCTAGCCTAGCATTAAAAGCACTGCTCTGTATATATATATATATTGTGCGAAGGAAACTTTTCGTTTCATTAATCGACGCCTTGCGTGAAAACGACACTAATCCTTTTTTTATTTATTTTTTTCTTCGCCAAAAAAACGACGAAATTTCGCGTATACACATCACTGACAACTTCAATAGATTGCTCAGAAACTTTTCATTCACAATATTTTCAAGATATCCAACTAATTCATGTATCCTATATGTGGTTGAGTGTAAAATGCCCACGCAAATAGCTGAATTAGTCCAACTAATTTGGTGAAATACTTTCAAACTGATAACAAACACGAATAAATGTATAAACCATAGAGGCAAAGATGGTATGTCAAGCGTTTGTCTCCATTCGTCCACGTCAACATGGTTGAGTGATAATACTTCCATAAAAGCATGTTCAAAGACGAAGGTTTGCTGCGGAAATATACGCGTGTGTATATATATATACGATAGAATGTTGAGTAAATCTATAAAGCCAGATAATAGACGCAGTGGCCAGCCACCGGAGAGCCGTTAATCATCGAGGATGAGGCTACAGCGTGTGTGCTGTGTGCACCGCAGGGATATAATACACACTGTGTGGGTGAGGTTAGGTGCGTTAGGCCAGTAATACGGGGAGAACGGAAGTGACCACATAGTAGCCCAAAGGATAAACACCTAGAGGCCCCAAGAGCTTGCGCTCTGCTATAGTATACGTTGAAACATTATTCGCACCAGCAGTTTTCCTGCGGGGGAGGTGGAAAAAATTATTTTTTATTTCAGCGTTGACTCACTTATACTCGTTTCTCTAAAGGTTTATATTAGTTGCTGAGGGAGTTGGCCGTAAGCAAAAACACTTGTAGCCAACGAGAGAGAGTCTGAGTTGGCGGAGCCTGCCCTCTCTTGCCCCCGTGTGCTCCGAGGGCTTTAATTTCATTGCGAAAAGTTGTGTCACTTGAATAATTAAAACACGCTGGAGACACGCGAGTTTTTCCCCTCTCAATTTAAATTGAAAAAAAGGGATTAACACACTGCAAGATTTAAATACATCACGTGCCATATACATATTCTTATTTACCAAGTTTATCGTATATATGATATATGCAATTTAACTATTTTTCGTATATATATCTCGAGAGATCAATAATGAATAAAGCATAGGTTTTTTTTCTTCAAAAAAAAAAAATTGTATAGGGTTTTCCCCCAGAGTCGAAAAGTCTGTGTCAAACTCCAAGAACTCGACTCCAAACATCAGAAGTAATTTTCATAGAAGCAAACTGTGACAATGTCATAAAAAAAAAAAAAATTTCCTCCAACTAAAACGTGTATTTGAGTACCCCAGGCTTTTTTTCTGATTGACACACCACTAAAATCAGCACAAAGATCCACCGAAATCTCCATGGTGCTTCAGTGTCCCAGTAATTTATGGCTATATTAATCTCTAAATACTATCTAATATCAAATATGCCAACAAAGCATGGAGGCTGTGAAAAAGGGGACGTCTAAATAGCCCGACCTTTATATTCAGTATAAAAATATTGCCATTGTGAGTGCTTTCGAGCCTTGTTTTTGTGAGTGCTTTTGAGCCTTGGCCAACCGTTCCGACATATTCACGTACAAACGACGGTGTCGAGTTACCGGATGGTGCACCGCAGGGTGCCAGTGACTTATACTGGCTGTGGATGTAAGCTTGCTCGTCTCCAATCTGCATTAACACATTGGTATACATAGGCTCGTGCCTGATGACCACCTGCTGCGGTCACCGCTAAAAAAAAAATCCGCGAATTAGATAAAATATCGTGTCGTAGGTGGAAGAGATGAGTCGCAAGTGCGACGAATGATTGCAGAGGCTTTTAATGATCGGACAGAGTCGTCTGGAAGTAGTGGTCGTAAAGCTGGGCTATATTGAGGTGTCACATGCAAAGCACCAACAACGTGTGAACCAACCGAGCCGGAGCTAATGAATGGCCTCTTCCCCTTTTATCTCCTGGCCATGAAAAATTATTGTGTTGTGCCTTTAAGCCCCACACACAACTGATGTACAACTATATGACTGCAGTGGAAGTTGAAGAACGTGAGCAAGACCCACCAGCACGCGGTGACGTCCCGCGGTGAAGCCAGCTGCTCTCCACATGTATACAATACCGTGTCACATATCATCTTGTTGGATAAAGACACACCTCGGAAAATATCAGTCGTGTTGTAGATAAATTAGTCTCCTGGTCGCGTCTGCTTTGGCAATTACATCGTAGTTGCTGAGATGACATTGGCAGTAGTGCAAAGAATACTCTGTGAGGTTGGCAAAAAGCACGAGGATGACGAAAAGCAATCAATCTTGATAAACCTGAAATGCGAGTGAATTAAAAGTAATGATTTGGAGAAATAAACCCTATACTGGCAGAGTATCACAAACTGATATGCAGTCACATGGGACTTGATGAGGGTTTGTATGTAAAGGGACCAAAAAGAATTGAGGACGAGCTTCTGGTAAATTTTATTGATCATTGCCCGCGTTGATATATAACTGACGTGCGGAAGACTGACGTGAGAAATATGTGAGGGTGCTGTGGTTACTCTACAGTAAATCATGTATTTCAATGACCTGTAATCAAATAAAAGTGAACAATGTTAGCGAATGATGCGAGTGAGCTAGCTCAGCAGCTCAATCGAGAATCCGCCCGTTCCTTGTCGCAGACACACCCTCGCATCCTATAACCCGCATGACACACTCGCTCTCCATATCCACGGATACGCAGCCTGTCTCTAGCTATCTTTCCGTATTCAATTGTATTACTCTGTAGGACAAATCGTCACGCAGAACCAACGCTCATGTCTTTTGAATATTTCGTCACTCAAGTTTACCTTTGGGAAATGGAAAAATTTCGACAGCAAACATTGCCTATATAAAACTTTTCAAACCGTATCACAAACGAATAGAAATGAATATTTCAATAAAAATTTTCCAGAAAAACGAACTAAAACCAGAATATAGTAGTGTTTAACATTCAACTAATGTCACAGCCACTGTGTTTCATCTTGAAAAAAATATATATATGTATAGGATTAAACAACCCCACAAAAATGATTTTCAGAGTATAGTGCAGGCGTCGCCCTAAAATGCCTACATTTACGATTTAATATTACGAACATGTCGCGGTGAAAGAGGGAAAAGGACGAGTGTGCGAAGGAAGTGGGTCTCGGTGGGATACAGAGAGGCACGTATGTTGAAGGAAGACACGTGGAAATAAGGGGTGGAAACGAGAATGAAGGACAACAGAAGGTACATATAGGTGACGGTAAGAGAGAAAATACACACACAGTGGTGGTCCAGTCCACTCAGAGCTCGTCTCGTTGACAAATGTCTCGCGCATCCCCTGGGTACCGCGTGTATATACAGCTCTATCTCCAGTCCACTATCATCCCCCGAACTCCCTGCCCACACTCGGCAACTCTGGCCTTTGGCGTAATCCCGAGGTGCTGACAAAAGCCTCTCTTTGACATGGCCAGAGGTATTCAATTACCTCTTGACTGATGTCACTAACCCCTGTACGCCGCTTTCCTCCCTCCTGTCTTCACAGTCAATCTGCACATGCCTATACGCAAAAAATATATAGTCATAAGTATTTAAATTTCAATTAACAGTTCGGAATTCATTCGGATTTCTTCTCGAGATAAAAATTTTGCTAGTACGATTTTTTGAGTAAATAAGGGTTGTTTTCTTATGTCTGTAAAATTTATGTATACTGAAAGTGACTGTTTAAAGAGTGGGGTACAGATTTAAATCCGGACGCGCCGCAGGCAGATAGTATATAGACACGGGAATAGTTAGGATGAGGAAACGAAAATTATATGCTGGAGAAGTTTAAAGTTGGCGGTGTGATTCGTTTGCGAAACTCGCGAAATCCTGATGGTGCAGTAAGAGCAGCAAGGAAGGCTGTTTCCATTTATGTAAATAAAAGCGCCAACCGACTCGCAGTAGTAACATCCCCGCAACTTTGGCGACGACGAACGAAAGCGAGCGACACTCGCGGCTGCCTTCTATGGAATTTATCTTGTCGTTGTCTCGCAGTAGTAGATATATACACGTGAGAGTTTGGCCTGGGGTGAATTTTCGTATACACAGTTTATATCCCATATACAGTCGCTAGAAACTATTTTTTTTATCGATAGAAGATTCTACAGTATGACTTTCTTTCATAAATTTCGCTTGAAAACCTTGCGGATCATTAAAGGTTTCACAAAATGTTCCATCAAACTCTATTTTGATACTCTCTCACAACCATTCTTAACCAAACAATTTCACCGCTGTCAAAATAATCAATTTGTTTTCATGATTTTTTTTTATTTTCATTAATACTGTCAAAAAGTTATTAATAAAGTTATTAATAATCATATAAAACTAAATGTTAACTAAATACAAATGTAAATATTCTACAAAGATTATATATTTTACTTATTATTAAACAATAAAAATATCTTTCAATATATTTAAATCTTAGATTTCCGGCGAAGCCGCATTAGTTAGATATCTTCTTCTAAATCGACAATTCAGATAAGACTAAGTGCGAGTTAATAAGCAAATTGCCGCGCAATAAACCTTAGCGCTGGCCCGCGCTTATAATATATATATAGGTATATGTAGACACCCTTTTGCAATAGGGCCACAGATGTGTGGCTTACAATTCTGACTCATTTTCTTCGCTCCCTTTCAACACCCTCGAGCAAATTTAATGTCATTCATCTAAACTCGTTCAACGCTCTTTGCATATACACTAGCATAAATATGGATAGATAAATTTGTATAAATATCCATCTCACAATTGTATTCCAACAATAAATGCTGCAATTCATAATATATAATACTTCACGTCAATTAAAACTCGCTCAAATATCAGTCCGGATACTTTTGTCATCAATTATATTAATATTCAACTATTCTTATTTTCAGTTTTATCATATAATTAATTTTCCATATGATTAAATATTTTGGAATTAAAATGAAAAATAAAAATAACAAGATTCACAACACATAAAAAAAAAAAATTATAACTATAACTTTTATAAATATATATTTTTATAGAAATATTGAGAATTGATATATTTTTACATTATATCAATTAAGTACATATTAAATACCAAATTGCAAAAAAGTGCTGTCAATCTCAAAATAAATAAAAATTATAATTAAATATAAAAAATTCAAAAGTCATTAAATAATATAATGAAATTTTTTTCAGAGCCCATTCAAGTGCAATTTGCTTTTCCAACGACATTTTGAATACTTTAATCGACTAAATAGAGATGTTTTTGCGAAGAAAATTATGCAGGATCCGATAACGAATGTGACGAGATAAATAAAAAATATCTTTGTTAAAAATAAATTTAATGGTGGCAACTTTCAGAAGAATAATAGTTAATTGACTTTATCATCAGTTTTTAATTTAAATCTGAAATAGTAAAAAAATTCTAGAATAGTTTGCCGAGTGTTTGGGAAAAGATTAACAACCGAGACGCATCATCAAAGAGTCATTTTGAAAAATTCAGACTCAAGTATTTACGACTCAAACACGCTCGAGCCCACATATTATGACCCCTGGCAATAACTTTCAGGACCTACAACGCGGACACTCCAGCGCGGCGAATCGGCCAGCAGCTCACAATTAGCCATCAAAGACCGTTGAATCTATGCTCGACACTGCGCGTAACGACGATTCGACCCAACGGCTGATCCTTCTCACACCTTATACGCACATGTATGCCTATTTAATGCATACAACACCCCCAGAACAATAGTCATTCTCCCCTACTCCCATATAAACCCACCAAATTAATAAGTCCAGTATTGTGAAATAATCACAGTGAAATAAATATCCAAAGTACGTTCAAAAAAAGTATTATTGGACATGGTATAAATTTTTCTACAGACGTTTTCGCGGGGTAAAAACATTTTGACCTTATCGGGAGAGAGTGTGTGCAGTAATCCGATGGAGTAAAAAAGATGGTGGTGAAGTGAAGAGGCACAAAAGCTAGTGTATAAGAATCACCAAGTATGACTGGTCAGCGTGGTCGATCCGATTTCACGGACCCTCCCAACGTCAAATATGTTATTGGATCCTCGTGCGATATACGCGGGGATAAGCGGGATTGACTGTGTCGAGGAGAGTTATTAAAAAAGGACACGGAGGGATCCTTGCAGAGTCTGGCGCCTTACGGCCATACATGCCGACACACTCAAGTGCAATTACACTCGCAACCGACTAAAAAAAAAATTTTTCCAACAACATTTTCATCGTCGCTTGCTCGTATTTGCTGTACACGTGTGCTACACATATTCCAACGTATTAACATGAGTCTGAAATTTTTTTTTCAATATTGAAATGTTGGAGCCAAAGGGGATGCTGGGGCGGAACCCTTGGCCTCACTGAGGACGACCCTCTGGCCTGATGTCTGCTCGAACACGCGGTCCAAGTCGTCGTCGTCGTGTTTGTGCGGTCGAGAGCCAGGATCCCGCTACATTATTGAGCTCAAGACGAAGTAGAGATCCCTGTAAGATGCTCGAAACCACTGGACATCGCTGGACGCACACACAGTGTTTCTGTCGTTCTCTCGCTTTTCTTGGCTCCGACTGTGCCGGTTAATAAATTACTATAGGGATTTCATAAAAAATTAAAGAACCAATATCCTCACTTTTTCTGATGGAAAAAGAATTTTTCTCTTCCTTCAACGGTAACTGTATATACAAGATATTTCTAAAATTACAATATTAATTTTTCGCTTGAATATTCATTGAGAAAAAAGGACAGTTAGGAATATTTGAATAATTTGTCTAAAAATGAAAATTTTCGTAAAACGAGAAGAATGGGTACATGCGAATGATTGGACATGTAAGGGCACATGTGTGACCGTGTGTATGTACATAAATGACGTGGTGACAAGCGGTTAATCTGACAGGACTATACAGCTATATGTTCTGTCGTGAATTTCGGGTGCGGGGTGTTTTCGGACAGGCAGAGGAGCAACGAGAACGACTTATTCGTCGAATGGAGGTTGGCTGTAAAGCAGCTAAATCCGCGTCACCAGTCAGCAATAGACGCGAGTAGGCTCGATCGGATCCATGCTAGCACAATACCCAAGTCTGCTCTATTGTTGCTCATTCCCCAATGCACTATCTCCCTCGCAGGCTCTCCAGAGCCTCACTGCACACATCTTTTTATTCCCTTGAATCTAATCCGATTACAGAGAGCACGGAGTAAAAAGAGCAAACGCCCAAATCGCATTTATATTGGCTCTGTCCTGATGAATATAAGTCGTCCACCAATAATGTCCACACGTGTGTACAAATTTTACATGTATACACAGTGTATCCGGCCCGAGAAAAATACCAAAGTGCCATTATTATCACCTCCACATACTTTATTCTACAATTCAAACAATATTTTTACGTATTTTCAAGTTATAAATATTATTCTATAGAAAAAAATTCAAGTTTTTCAAGAAATTATACGTGCTGAAAGTCTTTGAAAATTATTAACGCGGGAAAAGTTGATCGTTTTATCATGTAACAGTGGTCGAACGCCTGCAAATGAGTTTATAAAAGCTGCAGTATATACATAAAGTACATATATACATATATAATATACTTATAATGCGGAAGTTTGTCCGCCCCCTCGGAGAGACTCGCTAATAATAAAGTTTCCTTCGGTGATTCGACAACGGGTAGACAGATTTTAAAATTTACCGTCACAAGGCGCGTTGCGCCATCAACCCCTTTCTCACCCTTTCTTTTCACGGCGTATTTTCATCCCCTTACCTCTTGCGCGCTGTTCGCGCCCTCGCGACAATATATATAACAAGTAGGTATATATACGTGTGTGTGTGTGGTATATAATAGCAACGCGCCACATTCCCCCAAGACCGAGGGAAAAATTAATAAAGTTGAGGAACAAAGTAAGTTGGGTGATGTCGTAATGCCACACTCAGATAGAGAGAAGGGGGTTTTGAGAATAAAGAGGGGCCCGGGGGGAGAAAAGACTTTCGCGTCGAGGGTGGGTTATAGTTTATTGTAACAGAGTGTCGAGTCCGCCTTTTATGCTGTCTCTGCACCCGTTTCACAAGCGCCCTCTATCATCTTAATATCAACATATAAACATCCATATATTCTCTGTGTCGTCATTAACGTATTAAAAAACCTCCCGAAGATATTTTTTATCCCCGCAATACACTTTGACGTGGCTCCCCACAAAATTTCATTTTTACTATTCTTTACATTTTCAATAAATACTAATAAAAATCATGTGTATATTTTTTAAATCAATTTTTAACGAATGATTATCAATAAAATACGTCTTTGAAATATAGCCAATAGATCACTTTAGCTCAATAGAATCGGCTGTGAATTGATAAAAAATTTACTATCCAAGATATATTGCGTTTAAAACTTTCGATATTTTTCCATGAATATCCGAACTTCTTGGGTTTTTCACCTCATACTCTTAAACCGTTTTTCAAGATAGAAAAAAAAATTTACAGGATAAAATAAATATTTAACGATCCTAAAATAAATTTTTTTCCTAACAATTGTTTATAAATTTTTAAGGAATAGAAATATCGAAAATTAATAAAATGTCATATTGCTCATTCGATCCAGAATCTTTTAGTCACATCAGTTCTCTCATATATAAGTTTATCGGAATCTTCAAAAGTTTATATTTTACCAGAACTCATGATAAATGCTGTATAAAACCGCGAGGTTTTCATTGCCGCAAAATTTCCTGCGTGTACCAAAGAGCCTATACAATGGCACATGCATCGTGCTTTATATATACATATATAAAATACATATAGCCGAGCACACAGAATTTCACACACATGTGTGCATAAGAGTGCGCTCGGGACACAAAAAACAATTTTGCATGAGAGAAATCCACATATGCAGTGGCTTGAAGCGACGCGATGCGACGTCGCATCGGGGCGTCCATCACGAAATGGCACACGGACGCACAGACATACACATGCATACATACATACATAAACAGGCGCGAATGCAGCAGTCTGTGATGGACAGCGGCGCCAATTTGACGGTCGGAGGCTTTGGCCACGTGAGCCCTTTTATTTTATTATTTTTATTTTTTTTATTCTTTTTTTTTGTCACTCTCTACCTCTGGCCGGATTTCTAGCGTCGTTGCGCTGAGAGGCGGTGAATATTGCATCGGCCGTTTGAAAGGTACGCGACGCGAAGGGATACAGATGGGGGTTGGGGTGTGCACAAGCGAAAGAGAACAGAAAGCTATAGTTGGTATATACCTCACATCGATATGCGCGCAGTGTTTGCCAGATATACACATAGGTGTATACGTGATCAAGTACATACTGATGGTGTGGCTCTGTGTCTCTGATGCTGCATATCACGTCGGTCAAACGCCACTGCAATGAAATTCAGCCGAGAGGAGGCGAAATCAGTAAACCTTGCTTTTCACACCTACCACTTCAACCTGCGCCACGATGGCACTTGCAAATTATTTATTCCACTGCTGATCTGCGGTCCGCAATTTTTACTGGTTTTTCCCACGAGGGAAGTTGCCACTGTGATCGATGCTTGGTCACTTCGATCATCGTCAGCTCTCCTGCATCTGTGGATCAATGTATGGTCAGTAATAGCACCAGCCATATGCCGTTATACATCAGTTATTGATGCACAAAAACTCAAATTTAACCTAAATAATAGGATAAGTGGAAAATATCCAACTAATTCTAGAAAAAATATTTTTTTTTCTTTTCAACTGGATCTCACACTCATCGTTGCGTGTTACCGAAGACATGAATTAATATGTACTTGCGGTTAACGTCTGCATTGATGGTTTTATTGGTGCGCAAATTCAATCATGATATTTTAGAGATGAAGACAGGTGTCGAAGATGGATCGCTGACATTCATCACGCGTGACAGAATTGGATCTGCAAATTATTAACAATCAAACGCTTCAGTATTATTTTTTTTTAACTATCGAAAAAAAAACATATGTAAGTACTTACAAAATCTCGTAAATATTTATTGGAAAGTTCGGTATAATATCTTGAGGTGGTGTTGATTGTGGAAAAAAAACGCCGATGATAAACGCGCGGGTACGCGGAATATGATATAATCAAGGGTAATTTTGCGAGAGGGATAATAAATAGTTTAGGGCGATAAACATTCAGGCAGCGTATAGTTAGAGTAATAATAGAGTTATCAAACTGATGTGTGGCCATTTAGTTATAATGATAGATATAGAAGTGTTGCCTATATTCATCAGAGTCGAGAGTTATGATTAGACGAGTTGGATATACAGTGTCTACACATGGACCTTCTCGACTCCTGGGGGATCTGTCCGCAGCTATACCCTTGCGTCCCCTTGATTCAATTATATTTCCCGTACACACTCGGCGTGATAATGTCACACATAAGTTACAATTCTCTGTGCGCTACTTAGGATGTTGGGACGAACGTAATGACCTCACGTACTATCCAAATTGCCCGAGGACGTGCCGATGCTCCGAGTATTCGATGAGACTCTATTTATAATACTGTGGATCTAAAGTGGAATTCAGTAATTGAGGTTTCTTCTTGCCGCGTTTATACCGCGACAATTGTGATCAAGTGTTTGCTTTGGATGGATGAAAATGCCACAACGTAATCCCGGACAATTAATCCGTGATGCACGTCAGCCAGCACGGACATTCTTCCGAGTGTGTTTGGCTTTCATTAGCAGAGTCACAACGTGTTTGAATTTAGTATCAATGAGTATCCCAAAGTCCGGGATTGATATCCAAGTCACGGCTACCAACAAAATCCATTTTTTTATAATATCTAGAAAACTGTTTTTTTTTTTTTTTTTTCCAAATGGCATTATTTTTTACAGAAAATTCTAAAACCTAGAAAAAAAAGGTTAGAAAAAAATTTTCATAAACGCAATAGCACTTCAAGATATTTACAAAGAAAAAAAAAAACAGTTTATCACAAAAAACACGTTT
The DNA here is from genome assembly GCA_002156465.1 of Macrocentrus cingulum. Taxonomy (NCBI): domain Eukaryota; kingdom Metazoa; phylum Arthropoda; class Insecta; order Hymenoptera; family Braconidae; genus Macrocentrus; species Macrocentrus cingulum. The sequence goes on from MVJL01009785.1 coordinate 141,400, forward strand.
ACCACAGAGAAAGTCTCAGGTTTATACTGTCGTCTGGTTGATTGGATTTTCAAGACACCTGGCGGAACGACATCAAGAACAGCATCAGTCGCATGTTGGCATGGATTTCCCTATACCTTTTCAATTTCGCAGTTACAAATCGAGTGACGCCCCAACACGGAAATGCTTTCTCACTTTGGTAGCCTCGTCTAAAGCGGGGTTTTCTCTGTCAACCATATCGCTGTACTCGACGTGAAGTTCATCTTGTCTTGGAGAAAGGTAGTAGTCTTGCTCAGAAACACAGTGCTATTGCCACAGTGCTCCAACTTAATTTCTTATCGCCGGAAATGTCAAAAAGATTGGCACAGCAATGGCAAAGACATTTTAGATCAATGGCCATCCAGGCAGACGATGGACGATAGGACGAAAAGGTGACATCAGTAGTGAGGCATCTAAAATGAGAACGAGTGTGTCGTTAGTCTTAAAATAGTCGGGGCGCTACTAATTCAGACTGACGTAATTTGGGGAGCTTGTTACCTGGTGCACACAGTCTACATGCCAACGCCAACGAGATCGTATAACGAACGAAGAACACGGAAAACCTCTTGAGTTGATTCTAGGCCTCGATAGTCACGACAACCGGTACATCCATATGGCTCTCTTTTAGGCGCCCACGAATACTCACTCATCGACAAAAAATTTATCTGTCAACACACAAAACAATGAATTTAATTCATAACAGCTATAAGTTTTTTTTTATTCAATCATTTTCATCATTTAAATAAACATGAAAATCCAGGGAAATAAAAATACAGAGACGTCTTTTGTCGACAATTTAAACTGTCAAATAAATTTACTCACTTGGACAGCCTACTTGAGAGATAAACCAACTAATCTGTGCAATAAAAAATCCAGCGAACAAAAAAAAAAAAGAATTAGTGTTATACAATGAGCGGGGATGCTGAGTGTCTGTCATCAGTGATGATATGAGTCAGCGAGACACTTGAAAAGCATCTCGCCCAACAGAATAATTTCCATTTGAGTGCTGTATAACCATACAGAGCACTCTCAATGTCTTTCAGTTTTATTCCCCATCTACAATATTAAAATATTTAAAATACAACCTTTCGGCCACGAGTGTAAATGAAGAAATAATGTGGCAGCGCAACGACAGGGATATTTATATGCATTCCACGAATAATGACAGCTATGACAAGGCGAGAAAACCCGTCTGCAACCTCACGAGCTTTATCGTCAGATGAATTACTCGAGTTTCTTGCCATGGCGTTTCAGTCATGTCTGAAAATAGTTGTCCCTAAACCCATGTCTGTGCACTGTATTTAAATAATTAGAATTACATAATTTTTTTATTACTCTCACAGATCTGCTCATACGCCAGATCAAAGTGTCTCTTGACAATTGATGTCGAGTATTTAAACGTCGCTGCCTACGAGTTCAAATCATTAATTACCACGTATTTACACAGCACGTGCAGACGTTGCATCCAAGCAAGCTGAAAGGTTATCGCGCGACGGGAATTAAAGACCCAGGTGACTGATGTTTCATTTAATCCCCCGATACTTTGCGCAGCTCCAGTTGACAGTCAGATTCCCAGAGATAAATTAAGCGAGATCATGACGAATCAAAGTGCGATAGCACGCGATCACGGTCGCTCTGTTGTTCTGCAGGCAACTTGACGGCCATTTCGAGTGCGGCAAGAGCATTTATCAGTCAGTGGATAAGCTCTCTCTAAACCTGCTTCAGAGATTTTTTTTTATTCTATTTTATACTGATTATATCTCAAAAATTATTCATTGGAAAATCGCAGTGTCTTCATCATCATCATCATCAGCAGCAGCAGCAGCAGTGATGAATTTTATAATACTGATTGACGAGGCTTGAAACTCATCAGTGCTGAGATATATTTTTATTTTTCAAGAAGACTCTGATTGGGTGATGAATTGCTGAGGTTTTGTTCAGGGAGTTTTGATGATATTTTCGTGGGTTATTTGTTGGGGTGTATTTGGCTCGTGAAAGATATCCTCGCGCTATTTTATCGATGCACTCGTTTACACGCGTTTCATGGATGTCAGCAGCACGTCCCAGTGTAATTTACGACGATCGATATATCCCTGAACCTCCCCTGGACCGCTGATTTTATTGTAAATGTTGGAATCGCGGAGATTGTACGTTTGCGACGACGCGCACTCGATTATTCGGCAATCGTGCAATCATTATTAGCAATTGGTGAATGGCTATAAATTTCATGTGATTATATGTGCTCTGGGGCTAATAATATAATGCACGGTCTCTATTATTTTACGTTCGATTCGTCGAGTTTTGAATAAGTGCTTGTTCGAGGTTTATTTGCTCCTGCTGCTGCTGCTGCTGCTGGTATTGATTATTGACTCAAAATTCACAACATAATAAACTATATAAATATTTTAACGATATAATAATATTGAAAAATACAATTTTTTAACCATATTCTCTAATTGGAAAAAAAAAAACAAAATAAATAGCAGTAGAAAAAACAAACAGAGGCAAAAAATTAATGAAATTTTTAATGATTGTGTCGCGGTAAATTTTTATAATTATTTTCTGAGCATACAAAAAGTAGTTTAGCATTTAAAAGACCACGATAGTAGTATTTTTATTCAAATGAGTAATTGAATTTGAGAAAGTAGCAGTATAGGGTTCATCTAACAGGCATTTTGGGCAGATACTCGTAAACCGAGCTACGGGCAGACGTTAATTAAGTTCCGTTAAGAGTTTTCTCGAAGCCGTGTGCTCTCTCGGCGTATATAGCTTTATCTCATTCTCCCGGTCCGCCCTCGAATTCAGCCGCAGTAGATTGTATACCCATACACCCATGAGCGCGCAAGGGACTGCGCTACTTGAGTCTCTTCTCATTCCGCTCGTGGTCCCGAGGATTGTTACGAAAGGATTTGCGCTAATCCTCGATCTAATTTGCATGCTGATGGTAATGGATGTGTATATCTTCCTCTCTACCAACCCAAACCCACTCTGGCTTGCCTGAAAAAATGCTTTAACGTGTCCATCACCAAGTTTCTATTTCAATCAGCCATAAATCAAGCTCAAGCGACGACCAAGAGGTTCGACACACCAAAAATCTCATGATACACGTTTTTTTTTTAGCCTTTTGAGGTTTTAGAAGAATTTTTTTGATTATATTCCGATGGATTATCGGTGTATTTACAAGCTTGAGAGAGTGTCTCACGTGCTCGAAGAGCGATGACTGCCCCAAATGGTCACTGGAATGTCTTCAATATTTAATCAAGCATAAAATCATCCATCATCGGCCCATCTGAATGTGTTATCGCTGCCAAGCACGTGCATTTTACACAAAGGCCAAGGGGCTTCCATGTTAAAAATATGGAAAATCAATGTGTTGAGATTCATGGATTCGTCAGAAACGTCAGTTATTCCATGATATTAATGAAAAAAAAAATATTCATCCTTAACATAGTATAATTAAATTAAAATTTTTTTTCTAAAATTCAAAATATTGATGAAAAAAAATCGTTAAAAGTTTTTTTCAGCCGAATTTCACCGATTGCTTTGTCGATAATCATCACTAGAATTGATATGTCGCGATTTTCCGTATAAAACAGTGTGTGAATTGCACTCACACGTGTTCACATATGAGTAGTTTGTGCCGAACACTCGTCCGCCTACATCTGTTAGCCCCATATAAACGTTTATGCGGGCGTGTGCCAGCTGATGATGCCATATAACCAACTTGTATGCAAATTATATTCATGCAATGGGATCGTTCCTATATGCGATTACGTTCGGGGATATACAGATCGACGCGCAAGTTTACAGCGACGGCAACATGATTAAGCACAGAGTTTGCCGGATAGACAAGCACATACACCAACTAAATTACACATATTATCCAGACCAACACATTGCCACGACTATTCGCGAATTAATCCATCAGTCATCAATATAACTCTGTGCGACGACTCTTTTAATGAGTTAAAAAGACGTTTCATCAACAACTTTGTTAAGTAATTTCGCCATTTCAAGAACATTTCCATCCCTGGAGGGTCGCAGCCCACCCACGCGTATAGCGGGGGTTACTTTTGACTGTGGAAAACTGCGCGATCGACGTCGATGCTCGCACAAAACAATTTTCGCTCTCTCTCCCTCGCTTTTGCCTAATGTTTCCGTCGGACTTTTGTGACGATGCCCGCGCGCCTTCCGCCGTCGCGAGAGAACTCGTTCTGCCAAGCGCGACGGGAATTATTTAAATGGATTACCGCGAAGTAACTCCGTGGCAAAGTTTTCCGGAATCTGTTGATCTGCTCTTAAAATTTAGATGGATTATGAGAGGAGCGCGCGTTCTCTCAAGATGCTAATGCAATAATACGCAATGCCCCAAAAGAACGCGGAGGATCCTTATATTCTCTCTGTCTGCGAGTATTTTATTGTGTGGGTGTGGGTATAAGCAGTGGTTTTTTTACCTCTTCTTTTTTTCCGAGGGAAAACTAACAAAGAGAGATCGGTTGGACCATCTCGGGAGGATGTTTAATGCCTTGGAAGTCAACGCACGCGGATCATTAATATCCATTATCTTCAATGCTTAAGAGAAGCATAATTACCCTTCTTGAGGAATATATCACGTTGAGAACAAAGACATCTTGACCGGGAAAATTAAAGTGAGATTTTCATTTTTGACATGAATCTCGAAAACACGAAAAAATACAATTTTTTTTGCGTTATTTTCATATATTTATGCGATGATGAGAAAAAAAAATTCATATAAAAATTTTTGCAAGACCAAAGAGACATTGAGAGTGAACAGAAAATTCTTTCTATATTCGCAGTGTGCAATACTATTCCAAGCGAGACGCGTGCAGCTTGCAGAACAACGTGCCAACGGATTGTCGCCGCGCGCGACACTTAACGGCGTGTACGCGCGCGGCAATGGATAGAGGAATTGGTGTCGATGATTTGTTGCCTGGGCGTTACTCGGACGGCGTGCGTCGCATGCTCGAATTGCGTTCTACATACGTACTTATACGCCTGCTCCTCATTCATGAACTCAAAGAGTCATACACTCGGCAGCCGCGATTTTATTTCCATCCCGCGAGCAGTTTTAGCGCGCGCGAGTCAAGATGGAAGCTCGACGCGGCGGAACATCGTCTGGGCGTGTCGAAAAAAACGACAATCAGCGTCAGCAACAGGGCAAAAAACCTGCAAAAAAATTCCCGACATTTATCTGCATTTAAAATAGCCCCACACGAAATTCACTTGGATTAATTAAAAAAGAAAAACAAAATCTGTTGGAAAAAAAGGCATTTTTGCCGCTACAATTTCGTATATATACGCTCAGCCAATTGACCGTTTGGTTGGCGCCACTGTTGGGATTTTTCGGTGACAATAAGCCCACGATTTTGCTGTCCACAGGCCTCACACGCGGGAGAATTCAAAGACAAAGAGTGCGAAAAAGTGAACAATAAGACTGCGCGCGACATATTCAGGCAGAAAGTATAAAACAATTGACATCAACTCGGAACTTCCATTTTTGGCGAGGAGTCGTATAGCCGGGTGTAAACCTGTTTTCGTGTTTATTACAAACCCCGTCGTCGTCGTCGTCGTCGTTGTCCTCTGATGGTCGTCACTTGGATGCGGTACGAGCTGAACTTCCCGTTCTTTGAAATATCTAAAAAAAATATATATTCCAGTTTGATAATTATAAAAATATTTCAAATTTAATTAAAAGATCATTTTCCTTCAGAAAATTTTATCATTTTCGGAGCGAAATTTTTTTTTTACCATTCAATCAATGTTGTAAATAAATTGAAAAAATATATTTTTATTTGTAAAACAAAAGAAACCAACGATATTCAACAAAACGACCATTTAGTATTCGTATTCAATGGATATTAGTCAATTTAAAAAGGCAAAGACACAGCACGTCCGGCGGCAGTAGAAAAAGCCTTACCTATACTACTTTTTAATGGTCAGACGTTGCATTTACCTCGGTTGGAACTTGAGGCTCCTGTGTTTCAACCCCAGCATGGCTTCAGTGGCGCAGCAGGCAGCGCGTAAGTCTCATAATCTTAAGGTCGTGAGTTCGATCCTCACCTGGAGCATTCTTTTTTATTTTCGTTTCAGAAATCAAGAATACATTTTTAATCAAATACATATCTTAATAAACGAAAAAATCAATACTCTGTGCATTTATCGTCACACACATTTATACGCACATCAAATATGAATGTGTGTGACGTTTCGCAGGATTAAATATATAGACTTGAAATGAAAGCAGTGAAGCATTTGAAAAAGTCTATATATATTCGTAGCTCACTTATATTCACATTTTCCTTTCGCACCCCAATGATTTTCAAGGGATGCGGGAGTTGCGGACGCCTATACAACGCCAAATTGTTCCCATTCGAAGATGAACCGCGGCGGCGGGTCTCTTTCAAAAGGATCTCGCGCGCTTATAAATCTTTCTGGCGGCAAGAGGCGAACACGGGGGTATGGGCGCGAGGGCGCGGCGTACACACAAACGGTGAAATTCGCGCGCGATGAGCGAGTGAGACCAAGCGAGTCTCTGTACTCTCTCTCGCGTTGGCAAAAGCCCTGCACCAGTGCTCTTTTATATCCTCCGCGTGGCGCATCAGTGCGTGACTCTTGCTCCCCCGTTTGCCATTTTTTTAAATTCCACTTTCATCTTTTTTTTTCCATCGATTGAAAGACCTCCAACAATCGCGGGATTCCTAATTCTCCGAAAGCGGCGGAGAATTCCCGAAAGGTCCATTGACAACGATCCGGGCATATCATTAGCGCTCGCTCCAGGTATAGTTCTTCTATATATATGTATAGAATGTGTATTTATTACATATTCTACTATATATATACTGCGTATACAATTATATAGTGTGTGAGAATTAACCCTGTGGCATCAATGAAATATCACGTTCGTGAATGGAAAAAAAAGAATAAAAAAAAATCTTCAACTCAACATTCTGGCGTGTAAGTTAGTTACAGGACAAAAAATAATCATCAGCACTATCATATCTATACATCCGTTAGGTATATAGATAAAGAGAGAAGTAATGTGATGACAAACTGATCAACTAAATGGGCAAAGAAACTGTGAAAGAGAGGGAGAGAGAGACCTCGTTAACGACGGCCTTGGTGTGCGCTATCGTGAGCACCATCGTGCGCCTGATGGTGTTCGTTTCGGGATCTTCGACACGGCCATTATATATATCCTGAGGCGAGACTGTTGAGCAAGTCAAATATAACGAGATCACGCGATCGCTTTTGGACAGTAAATACGGCGCGATACCACGACGATATAAATATCGTGGAAATTGTATTTTCGGCAGACACTAATGGAAAATGTTTGGTTATAATTAAGAGTGTGTTCAATCGGCTAATGAAAGAGGAGTCTGCTGTATAAAGGGCTAATGAACGGAGGGTCTGCCGCAAAATGGTGTAAAGTTAAGATAACAGAAAAGTAGGCTGCGAGTAATAGGTAGCAGGATATTCGCGTTGGCGTAGAGAGAACATACGCTTCATTAACGGATCATCTCGTGTTAATATCTACTTTATCCCGGGCTGACCGTATCAGCAGTGGCCAGGCACACCACCAATGGCTGTCTGCGTGAATATATATACTCAGCCCCTGCCAGAGAGTTGGCCCTGTGGAAATTTAATAACATATCACATCAGCGTGACCACTCATATACATTGTGCAAAAAAAAATATTATATAAACCACCATTTTACCAGAAGAAAAAAAAATATTGCAAAATACCAGGATTTTCTTGAAAGTATCTCAAAATCTATGAAATAATTTATAGAAATAATGTATAATCAACCTAAAGAAAAAATTATTTATCGATGCAATTTATATATACTCTTGCACCATCATCACCTATAAGAATCAATTTTTCAATTATTACCACAAGTGATTTTCCTAGCAATAAGAATTTTTTTTAATTACACACTCTACAACATCTTGGTGAATACGACAGAGGTAGATACATTGTTGGTATACGCAAGTATAGTACATATACAGAGCGCGCGCATCAGTAGTAGTGGCAAAGGGCCAGCGCCTTTCGAAGGCCAGGAGGGCTGACAACACGCTTTTCTACTTAGTGCCGGCGGCTCTCTCAGGGGGTTGAAGCCAGAGACCCCACGCCCTAATTGCGTCCGAGAGACTGGACAAAGCACAACCCGTGTATGTGTGCGCGGGGAGGCATGTCCGGCCCAGGCATTCAGTTCCGGTTCTACCACGATCCAACCGGCCTTTAACCATCAGAGCACAACGCGCGCGCCACCACCATCTATATATATATTCTTCACTTTTTTCACCCTGCCACCCCCTCAGCCTTTTCTCCAACGGCGGCATTCGACAACTTGTACTACAAAGTTTGGCAGACTGAATAAACTTTGTGGTTATCCCTTTACAACTTTGAAAAAAAGTAAAAAAAAAAAAACAAATGTTCAATTTTTCACCCCCTGAAAATATCTCTCATCTAATCAATAACAACCGAGAGAAACTTGAGGAAAAATCACAATTATACTATTTTGATAGTTTAAAATATTATCATTTTTTACGGGGGTGGCAACTATAAAAGAAATTTTTAGAGTAGGCGACTTTCTTTGAGGGTAGTGTGTAAAGGTTGGAAGGATGGGGGATGAAATAAATTTTTTTTCTGAATCTCTAAAAATTTTCTTTGAGTGAATAGTCAAAATTTCACCCGCTACCCAAAAAAACCACCCCTAGATGACTAAAAATTATGAAAAAAATCGTAAAACATTCCTGATATGTTAAATACTCTTAATATTTTCTTCGTCAAAATTTAAAGGGGTTGCAAATGTTGGTAGTAGTTTTCCATGCTTGAGGGTGGTAAAATTTCTTTTTTTTCCCCATGCCTGGAAGAATTTGCTATAGGATTGAAAAAGAGAGTGAAGATTATTAGCCGCGCGAAGCACACACTCGGTTATGTACACAGTGACGAGTATATATCTATTTTATATGTGTATCTACGAGGGGCGGAGTTCGAGGTGGGGCTTGGCATGCTCCTCCCCCTACCACACTGGTCGCGAAACACGCGACGGCGCCTATGTCGATCTTAAAAGCTTTCATGACGCGCATGGTGGCGCGCTCTCATGAGAAAACGTGACATTGACTGTGGGCTTTGGTCTTTTCCGTAGTCGTTTGCCTTAGCGAGAGTGTAGCTGATGCTTCACATATACCCTTATCCGCGGGGCACATAAAAAAGAAACAGATTAAAAAAGTAGCGGGAGAAAGAAAATAAAATCTTTCTTCAGACAATATCGACACGAGAAAACGACAGAGAAAACTGAAGAGATAGCAGAGGATAAGGAAAATATCATGTAGCAGATGTTTTTGGCATCCAAAGAAATTATTAAATATCCTCTTGTCTTCCGCAACTCTATTCCAATATTTCCCAACGAATATTTTATTCCTATCCTAAAGTAAATGTCGTGAAAAAAAATTATAAAATCGAGCCATTAAAATATATAAGTATACAAAATATATGCATTTAGAAAAAAATTCTTTGTATGGTGTATACAGATTATAATTGTTTGATCAATAATTACAGTGAAAGAAATAATTGCTGAAAAGTTGCCGCATCGATTTAATTATTTTTGTTTTTATAGTATATTATGGAGGAGATAAAACATGAATTTGCAGAATTGACGGGATAAAAGCAATAATCAATCACCTAAACCTAATAGTATAAATTTACATTTCTCTGGTGTGGCAATAAGGGAGAAGAAGAGATTGTGGCTCGTCACGGAAGCGCAAGAGAAACGACGCGTGATGTGTGTACGATGCGCCCGCCCCAGCAATTTATCGCTCGTTAACGAACTGCCAGTGCTTTCGACCGCATTCACGCATTACATCCTCGCACTCGTTTTATATCTATATAGGATTGTAACGGTTAGAAATATCCATCCCACACCAACTGGCTTATATTTTGTAGCACAATGCTCTGTCAATTTGACAGAAAAAGTAAACATCGTTTGGATGTTTGTGTCGTGAAGAGTGATCATTTTTTTTTCTCTGATAAATGCATCATCTTCACGTCATGTTTATAATGACGCGGCAGAAAGTCATTGATGCACACGTCAGCAACTATATACATACACATATTCCAAATATATATATTTAATCATTAATTATTTTCATATATACCTCACTTGGTTTTCGAAAAATTGTAAAAAAAAATAACGAAATTACATAAAACAATGAATCAAGTGGATTTTAATAAAATATTAGAGAAGAAGAGACATCAGACAATTAAAAAGTTAATTAAATTGTATAAATATAAAGCCTGAAGAGGATATAAGCCAGTGCAGTGTGTGATCACGTGATTGCAGTTGCATGTGCATCATGACGGTGTTGGCGATGGGCGTAACTTCTGACATGCCAACAACGCGTTGACGAAAACTCCGGGGCTTCCTAAATGGAAACGTCTTAGGGCCTTGTAAGTGGCTTGTCTAACATTTTGATTAACACGTCTCGGCGGGAGTTGAGCGGTTGGCGCACACGAGAGAGCTCAAGTGAGATGGCGAGAGGTAGAAGAGAGGGCGAAGGAGATAAAGATGGGATATGGTCGGCCGTGCGTGATGCACGTATGTACCTCGCACACACGAGTTTGCCCTGTGAGCGCATATGCCCAACTATATGCGCGGCATTACATACCAATACAACAGGTAGGTGATGGGTATTAACGTGTCGGAGCTCATCCGGGCCAAAACTTCAAGACTGTCCGTCACTCACCTTAAGAAACAAAAATCAACACAAAACTCAAAATAAAAAACTGTTGAAGCCGAGTTTAGGGTATGTAGAAATAAAAAAAGCCTTAAAAAAATTACTACGTGTTGTTACGCTTCAGTAAACTTCTGGTCTTCAATTATAAGTATATAGGAATGAGAAAAAAAATTTTTCCATCTGCAAAAAAATATGATGATTATTAAATCACGTTAAGACAAATTACTAAATTAATTTCACAATCAATGAAAACTTCAAAAGCAAATTGAAAATGTGTAATTTTTTTTATTGCATATATATATGATTGCGAAAGTTGAATTGGGAAGAAATTAATACACTTCGTCAAGGGTTGATTGTATATATGACAATGAGTGGATATGGAGATAAAAAATAAACACAGAGCCTTTGACTATGACGCGACAAATTGTTTGATATTCTACTATTCGCCGAGGCAAATAAGCGTAGTTTACTGTCGAGGTCGAGGGCGGACGTTACTTCTGCTCAGCCGAGAATACACCGGGGAACGAGAGAACGGCTCGACGCATATACAGGACAGAGCAAGAGGGTGAATTTAGACCAACGAAATTCATGCTCGCAGAGTATACGACAACCCTTGGTGGAAGGGTCGCGCGTTGGAAACCCTATATTACTTTACGCATCTCTTCTCTTTCGCTTTACATTAAGTCGGCTATAATACTGGCTCCTTTGGCAAAAGGTCCTTGCCCGAGAGAGCATCAGAGTGTGTGCGGACCACTTGCCCCATTCACAACACCCAGTGACTTTCATCAACCGTGCCCCCGTTTACAACTCATTTTTTTGACTCGTGTAAACGCATAATTTATCTAATTGCAGGGGGAAATGTACACTTAAAAACACAAAATTTCTCTTCAAAAATTCCTAAAAATATGCGAACAAATTTTCATCAAAAAAGTCATCCTAGGTAATCGAGAATTATAATTAATAAAAATGAATAAATCTATAAAAAAAATTGATTACTCATATATACGCTATATAATCATTATATTGCCAAAGTGCACAAGTACATCAGTAGATTTTTACGACTGTTTGCTGTCACGAGACGAATGAGTAAATAAAGTTTACTGCAACACTAACTAAAATGTAGTCCTGATAAATTAATTAGCAGTTTTACGACGTAGCACACACGTGTCACAATCTTATTATAAGCGAGTGCAGAGCACAATATTACTCAGCGCCGATGGGCATCGGATAAATAAAAAAAAACACATTGAGAGCAAGCGTAAAGATAATTAAACAAGTTTAAACAGGCAGAAATGTGTTAATGACAGCGGGAGATTGTGGATGAGTGAGATGAGTGAAAATAAATGTGGATGCGGAAAATCGAGCTGCGCACACACAGTATACAGCAGCATGTGGTAGGCAGAGGTATTTGTACATTAGTACTATGCAAAATATATATACATGTGTCCATCGAATGACGGCGCATGCGACCAAAGCCTTCACACCGTTTCCCCTATTGAATTCATTGTACATCGTTGCAAACAATAGTAATCATGACACGCTCGACTGCTTGGCATTGACAATGCAATTGATGATATATCGATTGCCCTGGAATAACGCTGTATAATTGTACGCGCGCATGTACCCTCCTACACTATTTCAAGTACTAAAACAAATGCCGCGATGATTAATAACTCGAAACAAATCAAATAGACTCACAAAAACATTTTTACACATGTCATTTGCACTCTATATCTAATTGCTAATAACATATTATCCGATATAATGTGTCGTGATTGAATTAAAATTATTTTAACAATGCTAAATATTTTTTTTCGCATGTATACATATAGTGTTGAATAAATTCGTTGGAATTTCCTAAAAAATAAAATAAAAAAATTAAAGTTATATCAATAAGTAATGTTAATTTGAAAAATATAAAATATTTAACAATTTTTTTTACACCAACTGTTAAAGTAGGGGAAAGTGGGGCAGAATCGACCCCTCTCACTTTCCCCCATATTGTAATAATCTTTATGATAGTTGTCACAGAGGCAAAAGACTGAAAATACAGATTAATCCAATTTTGAAGAGTAAATTAACCCCGACATCCTGATCCAAAATGATTGGATTGAGAACATACAATTATCGAATTAGTTGGATATGTATGACAAGCATGTTGCGGACCAAGTGGGCATTAGAAGTAGCGCAGTGCGTGAAAACAGGTGGTGCCTATAATGGAGGCCAAGAGATTTGTAGTTTCATTAGGCAACGGCTGGTGTTTACGGGGCCCAGCCGTGCAAAGCATTGTCGGCAGCCCACTTACAACACTACTTATGTATATATATCCACATACATAAGCACCATATAAAGTGCGTCTTTATTTTAAGATGTCGAGTGGAAAAACTTTAGCAAGAAAATTTTCCTATTCGCGTCGCTAGAAAAAATTTTTATTCCCCCTGAAATATTCCAAATTCAATTGCTTTTGTATAAACATTTATGTATATTTACAATAAGATCACTTGGCCGAAAAAAGTCGTTTGGCCAAACTTAAAAGCTGTTATAAGGAAATCGTTTCAACAAAAACGTGAAATATCCCAGTGAAAAATATTTCAAGTAGAAAGAATCATAAAATTTTGAGTCTGCACATTTGAGAGTAAAAAGTTTTGATAGGTTTGTCATCTGGAATGCATCCAGCATTCATATGCACTCGCGAGCGAGGGATCGAATGCAGATGGTTGTGCGCATAAACGCATAAAGGAGTGGACTATACAGCCTGTTATCCCTCTTGGAGTTTTGGGTTAAATCGAGGCTCTGCTATGTTGCTCGCCTTCTTTTCCCTCTTTTCGTATATTTTTCGCAGCAAGTCCTGCAGCCAGTTTGCTGAAAGTGCGCCTCGTCGGAGCAGCTGCACGATCTTCAACAGCAGATCCTCGCAAAGGATATGCATTTATATGTATAAAAGTATATGAACAGTGTTAAGTATTAATTTATTGCGGATTCTCTGGCAAAAGGTGCAAAAGTATAAATTTTAAAAGCCATTCGCCCTCCGTCAAAAACCAACACCACATCATCTCAATAAATCACGGCGGTATATAATCATTAATAATAGAAAATACGATAAAGTAATCGATTGTCAACCTTTCAAAATTACTTTTATACCAAGTGAAAATAAAAAAATTATTTTCCAAATATTATAGGCAGCTGTGAGCTTCCCCAAACATAACTATGTATGACATACCTACAGAATATACCTCCAGCTAAAAATTTTTTCCAGCATGCGTACGTGATGCGAGGACACGCATGAGGATTTGCCGTGACACAACCACAAAAGCGTGCGTGTCGTAATAACTTTGAAATCCTGGAGCATGACAGGCCAAAAGTAATTATTCCTCCATGGAAAAGTAATAAATAAAAAAATATACAATGATTAATTCGATAATTTCTTTGCGATAGAAAAAAATAAATAAAATTGAAATATTGCAGTATGTTGGATATCTTGGTTGTGGGCAGGCTGTGACGACGAAAAATATAAATGAAGGCACCTCCTCGGGCATAATAAGGTGGCTCTCTATCACGAAGGCGACGATATGCAACGCCTGAACGAGCAAGCGATCACTGCGCGCCCGGCTATATGAACGAGGCATTTTTAGGTTGACTCAGGAGAGCGACGGGAAGAGATGAGCGCCGGTTAATTTCATAGCTGATCACCCCGGGTAATCCAGCTAGGGGCGACGGCGCTCATGCGGAAAACAAAGCTGCGCGGGGTAGCCAGGATTTACCTCCCCGAAAGCTCTTCTCTGCCGTACTGCTTGGGCTTTCTCCTCTCTCTCGCTCTCCAGCCACTATATCCCTCTCTTCATCTCACGGCCAACGACAAAGTCGTTGTACGTCATAAGTGCTTCCGCGCTAGATTCATCATCTTGGCCAGCACACTCAGTTTTATCTGCTTTTTCCGCTCGTGTCACCAATATATAGACTCGGCCTTTCCCGCGATATCCGTCAGAACATCAACACACAGATTTCATGGTGTCTTGCACGATGAAGAATATATATAACATTTCCAAAACTTTTTACGTATTATGTTATAGCCGCAATTTATGCCATAAATTTGAAGAAATTTATCCGACCGTCCAATGTGTGATAAAATGAATATTGCAAAGCCGATGCAACGGTAAATAACGCAAAAAATAACATTTCTGCATTTATCTGTCATATTTCAAAAGTGCAAGCCATAGCCAGAATTCATGTTAGCGACTTGTTAGCCTCGTTTGTCTCCGGGCATTGCAGCCATTCTGTCCCTGCCACTTTTTTTTCGCTTCCACAGCCCATGTTTTTTTCCCTGTCGTCACTCTTTGTTATATTTTATCTTTGTTTTTGCTCGGCAAATGAAAAAGCACCGGTGCATTCACTACTAGCTGCGCAACATACATGGTCGCATATACTACACGCTCGCACGAAACACACAAAAGTACAAACAACGTCCACATGTGTCCGGCTCGTTTGTTTAAACTCTTTATTGCTGTCGTCAAGGGCTATATTCATAGCGAAAAACTCGAATATTTCGAGTGTAAACGCTTCAGTTTTTATGACATGCCACTCACGCATTCTAGCTGTCCGCTTTTAGTTCGTTTCGACTTAAATAAAGTCGAATTTTATCCATCAACGATGGTGAAATGTATATCGTCTACTACGCGCCAACCATAATCATCGCAACTACTTATATGTTGATTTATTTATCACAATCACAATACCAGAGCCATCAAGACAAATGGATTCTCACCCCAACAGCGACGACCTCACTGCCTTGAGGATTAGTTTCAGAGTGGGAGCCGGGTCGTTGTAATGTGGTATTACCCCCCATGTGATGAAACACTCTATATTATTCGTCGTGTATATGTATTTCAGCCCATTCAAAACGACCTAGAGGGCGCCAGTTGTGCGAATTATCGATAATCGTTCAGTAAATAAATATTGGCAGGAATTCAAATTTACACAGGGATTTACCGTGCGTGGGAAGGATAAATATGATGATTCTCATGAAATAAAAATTTATACGCTATAATGAAATTAAATTGAAATAAACTAAAATAGCCAATGCTATATCATGTACGTCCGCACTGATTGAAAACTCGGAAAAAACTGATGGATGCGTCGACAGTATAGATTTTTTATTGGTATCAGCACACGTCAGAGATATCAGAACAATTATCGATAAAGTCAGGCTCGCCGGGCTTTTCCACGAAAACTGACAGTTCTTGAAACATATTTCCAAGCAACATTCAAGTGCAATTCCACGGTTTGGATCGAAAAAAACGACGTTTACATCGAAAAATTAAGTGGTTTTCACTTCAATAAAAAACGTCGGCTGTATCGAATAATTAGGCGGTTTACAAGGAAGGTATAACGAAAGTAGGTGATGAATTTATTTAGATGGCGAATTAATTAGTGAATCATTTGCAATAATATAGCAATGTATAAAATTTTTTACTCACTGTGTGCCTTGACACGTCTTTATTCTCCAAAAGCCCGGGAAGAACTGGCGACGTTTTCGATAGTATTGATTTTTCATTTTCCTTAAAATTTCGTCCAACTATATAATTTGAAGATTATTTTTGAAAGAAATTTTTGAATAGAAAATAATAGATAAAATCAAAATTGAATTTTAAAACCTCTCCTCAATTACCCCGTCATAATTTCAAAAAATATTTTCTTATTCCCGTTTCAATATCGATTTTTCCCTCTCTATGAAAATTGTTTGCTGATTTGAGACATCAAAACATCCTAATTAACTTGATTAACAATTGTGCTAATTGACAATTCAAGTGCCAATAACGAATAATGCCACGGGGGAGCGATGAAATTATTTGGCAACCGGCAAAATCGACATGCATGTATTTTCAAGCTGGTGAAAATCGACCTTTGTGTGTAGCTCACACCATGACTGCTGTGCTGAGAGTTCCTGTTATACTCTCTCACCCGTAAAACGCTCAAACCGCATGTAATCGATATATACATCATTGACCAAATAAATTCGCATTTACCAAAATTCGAGTCCTCTGATGTCCACATATCTCGTTGACAATCGATTCAATTAATACTCTCAAATGCCCATCGCTCTGATTATCACTAACTGAATAAATCCCTTTAAATAATTAAAATAAATTTGCAGCTGTCAATCGACAGTTTCTTCCCCCTCTCGACAAGATTTTTAATTAATTCAGTAATTATAAAAAATTAATTACATCGTTTATAGATTTTTTCTGAGAGTTATTTCTCCAAGGAGAAAATCGAATTTTTTGACCATTCAAAAATCTGATTTAAAATATTAAAAAAACAAAATTTTTCCATTCGAATGAATGATTTAAAATGCATAAGATAAAATGAAAAACCATAAATAAAACATAAAAAAGTCAGATATATATATAACTATGAGTTGGTCTTTCTCACTACTTCCCGTGTGGAAATTGATCTCGGGCTGAGATGAGGGCCAAGTAAGTTGACCTTATTATAAAGCGGGCCCTGATAGGGAAAAATAATCAGGACCTGCCAGGGCATGTAACGTTGAAAATATAAGGCTACTATAAGGAAAAAAGTTGTGGCCCTTATAATGCATCCCTTCTTAAGCCACAATGGAATTAGTTCAGGTATACCCTTAAATCCGTACTAGGCCTTATGAAGGAAAATATTTAGGGTCCCGGTTCTGCGTCCTCAGCCAAGCCTTATCAATTTCCCTATTATTTCCGTAGAATGGTATGATGAGGATATCGATTTGGGCCCTGTTTTTATTTCCCCAATATTTCCTTCCCATGATATGATAGGGATATCAATTTGGGCCCTATGTTTCTTTAACTACTTTTACCCCATGAACAGCCTAACCTATTCCCTGGTTAGCCCCTAAGAGGCCATTAATTTTCCCTTATTTAATTCTGATCGAATCCTTAGTTTTTACCTATAAGATTGTGATAAGGATGCCTTTCAGTATCCTCAGAAAGGGATATTTCGCGAATGAGGGAAAATGGAGACTGTGAATTTATGAATTAAATAGTAATAATAATAGTATAAAAAAGTTTTATGTTTACATTTATTTATTATATGAAATGCCCTAAGAAGCATCTCTATAAACGAATAGCAGCCTGCTGTAGATTACATACTAATTACAATAAACAAACAAAACATTGAAGTAACTAAATTTTATAGTTTGAAACATCAATCTCTATAAACGAATAGCAGCCTGCTGTAGATTACATACTAATTACAATAAACAAACAAAACATTGAAGTAACTAAATTTTATAGTTTGAAACATCTTATATAGAATAATAACTTAATATTTGTCACATACCCTAGAAAAACGTGTTGTTTTCTTATGGCGTTATAATAGAAAATTGTTTGAAGTAAAAAAAAATAATGAACAAAAAGTTTTTTTTCTATTGTTTTTTAATTTAGTTTTTTACTGCTGACTTATGGCGTTATAATAGAAAATTGTTTGAAGTAAAAAAAAATAATGAACAAAAAGTTTTTTTTCTATTGTTTTTTAATTTAGTTTTTTACTGCTGTAAAAAAATTTTTAATTTTGTTTTAGTTTGAAGTAAAAAAAAATAATGAACAAAAAGTTTTTTTTCTATTGTTTTTTAATTTAGTTTTTTACTGCTGTAAAAAAATTTTTAATTTTGTTTTTTTAACAAATTGTATTTTACTTTCGTTTTTTACTGTTGTAAAAAATTTTTTAATTTAGTTTTTTACTGCTGTAAAAAAATTTTTAATTTTGTTTTTTTAACAAATTGTATTTTACTTTCGTTTTTTACTGTTGTAAAAATTTTTTGACTTCTGTTTGTGTATGAAATTGTTTTTTTTTCAGAGTCAGAAACAATTTTTCTTTCATTAAATTTTTGACTTCTGTTTGTGTATGAAATTGTTTTTTTTTCAGAGTCAGAAACAATTTTTCTTTCATTAAAATTAAGAAAACTTTTTTGAAATGATTTTCTCTCCACTTTGCAATTGCGTTCATATTTCATTGTCTTCAAGCATTAAAAAAAAAGAAGATTTTTTGTGTAGTGTTGGACAAAACAATAGTAACATATTAGAAAAAAAAACACCGCCCGATTAATCAACGACATATGGCTCCAATCTAAACTAAATATATTTTTTGTGTAGTGTTGGACAAAACAATAGTAACATATTAGAAAAAAAAACACCGCCCGATTAATCAACGACATATGGCTCCAATCTAAACTAAATATTTTTATCATGGTAACGAAGTTATGTTTTTGGTGAGCAAAAAAATACTGAAAAACACCGCCCGATTAATCAACGACATATGGCTCCAATCTAAACTAAATATTTTTATCATGGTAACGAAGTTATGTTTTTGGTGAGCAAAAAAATACTGAGTCGCCATCTTTAAGCATCATCATTTGCTTCATGATTACCTGCAGGAGGTTCATCGACTCCATGACCATTTCCAGGAGGATTGCCTACAGGGGGGTCATTTGCAAATCTTTAAGCATCATCATTTGCTTCATGATTACCTGCAGGAGGTTCATCGACTCCATGACCATTTCCAGGAGGATTGCCTACAGGGGGGTCATTTGCAAGTGGGCCATCTGCAGGAGGATTATTCATGATTACCTGCAGGAGGTTCATCGACTCCATGACCATTTCCAGGAGGATTGCCTACAGGGGGGTCATTTGCAAGTGGGCCATCTGCAGGAGGATTATTTGCGGGTGGTCGCCGAGCGTTTCGTTGACCATCCCAATCTTTGCAATTATTGAGAATATTTCCCAAAGCTTTGGAGAACATCTTTTCAGTGACGACATTCCCGTCGCCTTGACACTCCTTGCAGCATAATTCTAGATTGTAGATATTTATAAACATAAAACCCAAAGCTTTGGAGAACATCTTTTCAGTGACGACATTCCCGTCGCCTTGACACTCCTTGCAGCATAATTCTAGATTGTAGATATTTATAAACATAAATTAAGATAGGTGGATACTAAGATAATGATGATATTAAGATGAAGTATAAAATCATACCAAACAGTAATTCATAAAAAATTGTTCCTTTCATAACGTGCTTGTCTTTTGTCTGCCGTACAGCTGTTAACTTCAGCGCTAAAGATCGATGAAACATTCGTTTCATGACAGTTACCATCGTCTTGGCCATGTCATCTTCAACGAGATGCCTCAGAGATTTCATCTGTTGAAAAATTCCGAATAAATTTAAACATGATAACTTTCCCGTTAAAAAATGCAAAAATGGAAGCGTAAAATTTTTTTTTTCGTTTCTTGGATAAATGTAAAGAAAAATTTTTAATTAAAAAAAAATGTTTTTTTTTATATTTGTTTTTTTTTGTCTAAAAAAAAAATAAATTTTTGTTTGTTTTTTTTTGTTTTTTTTTTTTTAATTATCAGCAAATTTCATGAAATTAATTTTGAATTTGTTTATTTAATTTATTTCTTGAATTTATATATTTATTGAAAAAAAAATTTTTTTCTATTATTTTCCATTATTGTATTGTATTGGAACTACGCATATAAAAATTGCGCACAAATATGGGTAATGGAAGGGCATTTTTCTACTTACAAAATCAACTCGCATGTCATCATTGCCTGATAACTTCTCTTCGAAGGCTTCAAAATTTTGATACTCTTCCATTTTGATTGCAACATCATACTTCTCTGCGAACTTCTCCAGAGTCATATCGTCCACGCGAATTTTCAGACTGCGTTCAATAGTATTTTTTAACTGCCTTAACTGCTCAGTTTGTTCGGCAGACTGCATTGTCAGACGATTAATTGCAGTGTGAAGTATCAGTGCATCTGAAAAAAATATATGTACTTTAAAATCATGCTCATAAGTTGAAGATCAATCGAATGAAGATACAAAAAAAATTACCTTTCGAATAGTCAGCTTTACCGACAATTTTAGCAAGAGGTCTTGGTGCAAGGGGAATCGTTTTTCTAGTTGTATCTCCACCGTCATTCTCAGGATGTTCCGGTGCATCTTTAGCCACAGGCTCGGTCTTTGATTGATTTGTAGCCTTATTCTTTGCAACGGTTGTATTTTTTTCAGTGGATTCAGATTCCATATCTTCACTTTCATCAGAGTAAATGGCGTTAGACTTTTTTGTAGGTTTTTTTGGGAGAGGTTTTTGTAGTTGAGTAGTTTGCGGTTTGTTTATTCTTCCACGTTTTTCAGAGGCGCGACATGAATCTGTAAATATTGAAAAAACAAAAATTTTGAAAAACGTATTTTTGTGAAATAAAAAAAATTTGTGTAAATATATTGATAAAAAATGTTTTTTTAAGGCGATAAGTAACTGCGGAACATATTATTACCACTTTCCGAGGACGACTTCTCATGTTCAGTGAGAGATTCCTGGCTTGAGTATAGAATTTCGTCGGCTGTTTTTCCGCCGCCATGTGCCGCGTCCTTGAATTTTTTCATCATAGAAGCGGATTGTTGTTCCGCGCGCTCTTCATTATCCGTTGTATACGCGTATAATTTGTCATTTTTCATGTATTCAGCCGCTTTTTTCTCTGCCTTCTCGTAAGTTTCTGATAATTCATAACAAAAATGATGAAATTTGTTTTTAATTAACAGAAAATTTTAAATTAGAAAAAATAAAAAAAAAATTATTAAAAAAAAATTTTTGATTAGAAAAAATTTTAAAAAATATTAAATAAAAAATTTTTACAATTTGAAAAAGTTAAAAATTTTTTTCAAGCAACCAATAAATAAATCAATAATTTATCAATTAATATTGCGTATTAAATTATGATTAATTAGGTAGATCTGGAATACAACAGAAAAAAACCAATAAATAAATCAATAATTTATCAATTAATATTGCGTATTAAATTATGATTAATTAGGTAGATCTGGAATACAACAGAAAAAAATTTGAAAAATCTATTATTACCTGCATCGCCACGCACAACGATAGGATAAGCAATCCAATCTCTTTCAGGGTCACTGTTTGTTCTAATCAATTAATATTGCGTATTAAATTATGATTAATTAGGTAGATCTGGAATACAACAGAAAAAATTTGAAAAATCTATTATTACCTGCATCGCCACGCACAACGATAGGATAAGCAATCCAATCTCTTTCAGGGTCACTGTTTGTTCTAATCATCTAAAAAAATTTGAAAAATCTATTATTACCTGCATCGCCACGCACAACGATAGGATAAGCAATCCAATCTCTTTCAGGGTCACTGTTTGTTCTAATCATCTCATTCAACAATGCTTTTCGCACGGCGTTGTACGGCGGCCCCATGAATTTGCAGGTGCACACATGTTCATCTGAATCCCACCCAAGCCATTTCGTTGGCACAAATTCAACAATGCTTTTCGCACGGCGTTGTACGGCGGCCCCATGAATTTGCAGGTGCACACATGTTCATCTGAATCCCACCCAAGCCATTTCGTTGGCACAATATACACAGCTTTTCGCACGGCGTTGTACGGCGGCCCCATGAATTTGCAGGTGCACACATGTTCATCTGAATCCCACCCAAGCCATTTCGTTGGCACAATATACACCTTTATAGTTTTCTTTGTGTTCTCCTTATAAAATTCCACGATTTGGAATCTTCTTGAGGCTGAAATTCCCAACTTTATTAATACTTTGAAAAATAATCTAATTTATAGTTTTCTTTGTGTTCTCCTTATAAAATTCCACGATTTGGAATCTTCTTGAGGCTGAAATTCCCAACTTTATTAATACTTTGAAAAATAATCTAAATGTGTAAAGTGTGATGGCTTAAGTAAAATGACTTATGACGCCACGTGGCGTGAATTATTGAAATTCCCAACTTTATTAATACTTTGAAAAATAATCTAAATGTGTAAAGTGTGATGGCTTAAGTAAAATGACTTATGACGCCACGTGGCGTGAATTATTGCCTTTGAAATCGTTACATTGCTTTCATTAGGTAATTGACAAAATACACCGTAGATAAGGAATTGGAAAAAAAAAAACCACGTGGCGTGAATTATTGCCTTTGAAATCGTTACATTGCTTTCATTAGGTAATTGACAAAATACACCGTAGATAAGGAATTGGAAAAAAAAAACAAATTTTTTGTCTATACATTGAAAGTAAATCTAAATTCACGGTATATCAAAGTATGCGATAGACTAGTTAGAAGGCGTAGCTGCGTGCATCGTTAAAAAACAAATTTTTTGTCTATACATTGAAAGTAAATCTAAATTCACGGTATATCAAAGTATGCGATAGACTAGTTAGAAGGCGTAGCTGCGTGCATCGTTAAATATTGTATCGAATTTTTAATTATCTATAAAATCTAAATTCACGGTATATCAAAGTATGCGATAGACTAGTTAGAAGGCGTAGCTGCGTGCATCGTTAAATATTGTATCGAATTTTTAATTATCTATATTTTGATTGCAGAGTAATTATTTTTTCGGTCATTCCTACATTAATAAACTGCGGTACATACCTTTAATACCTGCCATGATTGACACTTTATAAC
The DNA here is from genome assembly GCA_002156465.1 of Macrocentrus cingulum. Lineage (NCBI taxonomy): Eukaryota > Metazoa > Arthropoda > Insecta > Hymenoptera > Braconidae > Macrocentrus > Macrocentrus cingulum. The sequence goes on from MVJL01009785.1 coordinate 164,661, forward strand.
CGCAAATCAATGCCACTGCACGAACATTGCTTTCATTAGGTAATTGACAAAATACACCGTAGATAAGGAATTGGAAAAAAAAAAAAACAAATTTTTTGTCTATACATTGAAAGTAAATCTAAATTCACGGTATATTAAAGTATGCGATAGACTAGTTAGAAGGCGTAGCTGCGTGCATCGTTAAATATTGTATCGAATTTTTAATTATCTATTTTTTGATTGCAGAGTAAT